>JAJMHT010000058.1:0-100008 GCA_030583145.1 Metschnikowia vanudenii | reverse complement strand
ACCAGTTAAAATTCAAGTGATTTGAGCGAAATTGATGCTCCTGAAACCAGTTTCATGCTAGATTCAGGAGAACAGAGCTACCCGGAGTCTTCTGGGTTAAGTGTTTTACGGAAATCAAGGGATGTGGTTGAAGTGGGATCTTCCGGTTCAAGCATGTTACGAGATCATAGAGTCGTTAGTGCAGCAGAGTCTTCTGGAAACGTCTTGCTGCTAGATTCAGAAGATGAGAGGGAACTGGATTGCACCGTCTTATCAAGTGAAGATGACCAGATGGGTTGAAAATGAATGTTCCAGAGCTATGTATTAGCGTTGATTGCGATGCTGCTCAGGGGGTTTGGTAAAGGGTTCCAACCCAAAATAATTTTGAATTATTAAACTACTATGACAGCTTTAAGCTTTTTATCTGTGTACGGTTAATGGACGTATTGTCTAATCGAGTTGGCGAGTTGGATATGAGCCCAAGAGGATTTGTGATGAAGGGGCTATCTCATTCCCCTTTTCACAAAATATAATTAAGCATATATTTTGAAATTTTTTTGGATTATTTTGAAATATTTTGAAATATTTTGAAATATATTTGAAATACTTAAGTATTTGAAATATAATATTTCAAAATACAAATACCAGAAAAAGTATTTGAAATACTTGAAATATTTGAAATACTTGAAATACTTGCGCGCGTAACAACACTGGATACGGTGTGCGCGAGAGATCGAAGAACTACTGTATCGGCCGGACCGCCCAGTGACCAGCCTACTGATAGCGACTTGAGTGAGAGGAATGAAAATGCAAAAACGGCTGTAAAACAAAACTGGTTGGTCATACAAGAAAACAAGTATACAGGAACTCTCATGTTTACAAAAGAAGCCCAAAAAGCAATTCGATGAACACAACCGTATATAAGGGGGCTGAATTTTCCTGTCTTCTCCTTCGCTCGTTGTTTTTTTTCTTTACCGCCTTGCCTATCTCTGCCCAGCTATCTTGCCCCAAGTCTGCAGGACTGTGGCCTCTCCTCACCTCACCTTGCTTGGCTTCGCACTCGCTCGTCCACTATCTTCGCTTTGCCCATCATAGATTCTTCAACTTAGTGTTTGCACTTTTTTTCTCTTATCAAGGTTGGATATCTACAGGCTTTTGGAAACACCCTACCCTGAAGCTGTAACATTCAAAGAAGCTGCTTGGCTCCTCAATTACAGGCTAGAAGAATTGCTGGGATTGACTTGCACATATAAATAGGCACCCAGCCTCCATAGTGGCCTTTCCAGATACCTTGAAAAAAAGGAAAACGAAGTCAAAAAAAAAAAAAAAGCATTGACCTTTTCCTAGAACACCTATCATGTCATTTCCACGCTCACCATTGTTCCCAGATGCCTCATTGACGCTTTCGCCTGTCCGTCTGGATGAACCCAGCTCTTTAGTGCCGCAATTACCCGCCCTGCCGTTGTTCCAGACCTCCTCGCTCCAGATTTTCATTGTACCCGCTGAAAAACACCTTTTCGTCCAAGGATTCAAGCCGGCCGAGTTCGAGGCTCGTCCGCCCACCTTGCTCCGTGGATCGCTCATTCTCCGTGTGATAAAACCTAACAAAATCAAGTCCATCAGCTTGAGTTTCAGAGGCACTCAAAGGTCCGATTGGCCCGAGGGAATCCCGCCCAAACGGGTTTCCTACTTTGAGATTAATGATCTTGTCAATCACTCGTGGCCTTTTTACCAAGTGGAATCACACCAGCCAGACTATGGAGCTGATATAGTCGTGCCGGCGGCTAAACTGGGCGCGTCTGAAGACGTCACTCCCCTTAGCCTTGAGCCCCACAGCCTGGCCACCACGTCTCCCAAATTGTATGCCTCCACGTCCAACGGGGCTCACTTATCCGTACCTGAACCGACGGCGCCCCTGTTCGCACAGTCGCTAATGAAAATGGCCACATCCACCACCCATAGTCTCTCCCCTGTCAGTTCATTCCCCGACCTATCCGCAGTACTTTCCTCACTGCTGACCTCAGGCAGCGATGCCAAGCCTGGAAACTTTCCGCCCGGTGACTACGTATATAACTTCGAGCACCCGATCCCGGCACTGTCACCAGAAACCATCCTGGCCACCTTCGGCTCAGTCAATTACTACCTCGAAGCAAATGTGACTAGGCTGACCACTTTCAAGTCTCAACTAAGCGCCCGGCTTCCAATAGACGTCATACGTATACCATCCGATAATAGCGTTGAGGAGAACGAACCCATCATCATTGAACGTGACTGGGAAGATCAGATGCGTTACGAAATCGTGGTAGCCAGCAAGTCCGTGGTGCTCGATTCTTACTTGCCAATGACCCTCAAGTTTATTCCCCTCTTTGGCAAAGTTGCTTTGCATCGTATCAGGGTATATATCTCCGAGGATTGCTCTTACTATTGCAGCAACAAGAGTGTGCATCGCACAGAACCTTCGCACAAGTACCTTTTACTCGAGCACAAGGCTAAGAAACACCAATCACTCCTCTCGAAAAGTGGTGGCCGGTCCTCCACTGTCGATGCAGAAGATGACGAGGTTTTACCTCGTGAGTTGGAGTTCCAGGTCTTTGTTCCATCCGTCGTCAACAAAAAATTCGATTACAAGATTCATCCAGACACCGCCGTGGAAAATATCCAGTGCAACCATTGGATCAAGATTTCGTTGAGAATATCGAAACAGGATCCCTCCAACAACGACAAACGCAAACATTTTGAGATCCTGATCGACTCCCCCATCCATCTCTTCTCCCCTTTGGCTGCTCACAATAACACCCTTCTTCCCGTATACATCCCTGGACCTGAGTTCTTGCCTGAGTATACCCAGCTTCCGCCAAACTCCCCCGGGGTTACCTCAATCGACGCATCTCTCCATCAAACGAACCTGCTGCTTTTTTCCATGTTTGGCAGTCCCGGCCCCAAAAATGACCAACCCGAACAACTTCCTCGGCCGTCTACGCCAATTCAATTTCAACATATTTCCAACTCAATGGATAACGACGACCCTATAGAGAGGGATCACGACATGCATTTAGAATCTAACTTATACAAGCCTGAAAATGATGACGTCTTAAGTGCAATTGGCTCTCCTCAAGCAACTGCATTCAGTCCAGTCGCTTCGCCTATTGGCAGTCCAATAAGGGCTTCGATAGAGCCTTCGATGGAACCACCGCTGTTCAATATCATGGGTGTCACCGAGGACACATTACCTCCCGCATATGAGCAGGAAACGCTAGCGATGAATTTGTCTCCATTAAGATTAGACTCAAGAGACCGTTCGCCTAGTTCTGCCGGCATAAAAGAAAAGCTCAACAAACAATTTGAACCCCGGCACAGAAATTCCTCAGAGAAGGGCTCTCTAAAAAGCGACCGATCTTCCACTCACTCAAGCAAAGGCCACCGTGAATCCCAAGATGATGGTCATGGAAATACCGAAATTAAGACGCCAATAGCATCAAGAAAGAACTCGCAAGCATCAAGGCAGAGCTCCGTCATAGCAGATGACAGAGATCAGTCCGCAAGTATGGCACCCAGTACCGACATTACTGATTTGGGCTTGCCTTCCAAACAAAACTTGCAGAATTCTCTCTCTAGAAACTCATCGGTATCTTCCTCAAATTATAGAGAGACTCTGCCGGATGATAGTGATATCGACCAAACGCTCCCGTTGTTGTATCTTTCTTCTTCGAGAAATGACCTGAGGTTGCTGGTAGACTCAGGAAGACAAATAGATCCTATGGGATCAATGAACGATCTTGTTACATATACTAGGTTGGACGATCTCAGGACTCCCAATGCTTTGTCTCACTTCAGGAACCCAAGATTGAGCAAGCATTACCAAAATACAGCGGAAGAAAAAGAAAAAGAAGAAGAAGAAGTAGAGGAAGAGAGGGCCCCTGTGGCTTCGCCCAAGCCTCGCCAAAAGAGTTTTGGAGTAATTCCCGACGTGGATATGCATAGAGACCAACTGGATGACGACACAGACGAGAACAAAACTACGTTGAGCCAAATTGACCACTCTCCTAAAGATATACCATATGTTGTTCTGAAAGAGGCTCAACGAATGATGTCAAACTGATTGATCAACTTGAATGCAAGTTCCAAGAAAATACTGTCACTGTTTGTATATTTCTGGTATACTTATATAGTGAATTTTTCTGAAGTCTTGTTGTCTACAAGTTTTCCGTCCTTCTTCTCAAGGTCCCCGAGCCACTCATATAAAACACCTAAGTCACGATTGGCTAAGTCTTCACGTTCACACGCCTTGAGGTACCATTTCTTCGAAACTTCGCCTAAGAACAAAGATCGGTTTGCACTTTCGGCACAGGCCGTAGCCAAGACCAAATCCTTCTTCGTCAATTTCGTCACAAACCCGCCCTTGTAACCATTATCAGCAGGCATGTTCGCTGATTTTGGGTATACATTGGCAATGGGGCAGTTATCGACAGATGCCCAAGATTTTCCCGTCGAAACAGCCACAAGCTTTGCGTATTGTCGCAAATCAAGATTGAACGCTTTCGCCAACTGGAACGAATCAGCCACGGCCAAGTTTGTTACAGCCAATAAGTAGTTGTTGGAAAGTTTAGCCGCAAGGCCGGAACCATGTTTTGCGCCACACGGAAAAATATTCTTCCCCATGGTTTTCAAGAGGCGCGTCAATGGGTCAGATATATTATCCTGGCTGGATCTGGAAAGCATGAATGATAATGTACCATTTCTTGCACCCACCACACCTCCAGAGACTGGGGCATCGATGAAATCAAGGCCAGGAAGCTCTTTTGTGAGATACTCGTGGATCTCAGTCGATGTCTGGATGTCGATGGTTGATGAGTCCAAGATAGTTGTTCTTGGGGTGGTCACAATTGAAAATGATTGCGTTTGTTTATGTGCTCCAACAAGCTCTTCAACAATACCCTTAACATGCTTTCCTTCAGGTACCATAGTCACGATAAAATCCAAGGGCTGGTCGACTTTAGTTACAAAGTCAGACGTGCATGAAAGAACTCTTATGGAGTTTTTATTTGCAGGGTTCTCTTTTGTGATGTGCTCCACAAAAGACGACGAGGCTTCAGGGACAACATCATGGACATAGAGGCGATCTCCCGACTTCAAGTTGTTGTAAATGTGTTTGGCCATGTATTTACCCATCTGTCCCAACCCAATGAAGCCACATGCTGCGGAAATTGGCGTGCTTCTGGAAAGAAATCTCCGAGAGGCACACAATAGTGAAAGGTGTTGGCTGTGTGTTCTGAACATGGGCAAAAAAGAAAGCTATGAGAAATATGGGAAGATGGAGCTTGAAAATGAATGAGAATATCAGGATAATTTTTTTGATGAATTTCGAATTTAGCTTTTACTTTTGGTATTTTGAGCTTTTCTGTGGCGTGTTTATGGGGAGTGAAACTCCCCATTTATACAATATCTGGGGACCGGAAAATTCCCCACATTTTTATGTAGCTGCAGGCTGTGCATTTAAACTGGGGATATCCACGGAACATGGGATTTCCGGCGGTTGCAACGTTGTCTGTATCTCCAGGTGAAACAGTTTAGCCAAAGAGAAACAAGGGATTATTTGGCAAGCAGTTCCGGTTCTTATGATTTTTTTTTATGAAGTTTGATTGTTTTTTGAAATGTGATCCTTTTCTGAAGTGTGATCCTTTTCAGTGGTGTGATGATCTTTCTGTTTTTGAAAAAGTCAGCAAGTCTTGGGGATTGAAGTATTACACCAAATATAGCCAGCAGACTCGAGAAGCCCGAACAAAAGAGTCCATCAAGGCAGGTCCTGCAAGGGCTGCTATGAAAAGACAGAGGGTAAGATTTTAGAATGCTACTGAGTTTTGAAGAGAAATGAAGGAAGGGGACAGGAGAAAGTCGGAAGAAACTAGTATTATTGAAGGGTGGGCTTTGTTTCCGGTTTTGTTTTTCTGCATTGTTCCTATTGAATAATATTTCATTGTTAGGTCCCCACGGGCCACGATGTTGAGTGCGGAATCTGTCAGCAGAAAAGTGGACGAGGGATTGGAAAATCTACTTGTGGAAATAAAAGGGGTTTGTCATTGCTATCCTTTTTTGTGGTTATCAGTTTGGACTACTGAAGTTCGTGCACTTTGCTAGGAATGTTAAAAGTGGCAAGTTGAGACATACTGGTAAAACTCCCATTTAGGGGGTTGTCTTGTTCGAGAGTAAATTTCACTCTGCAATTACTGGCCTGGGCTTGCAGGCTTCATTCACCTCAACAAATTTGAGAAAAGCACCATGTCGGAAGGTAAAGAATTTCTTTCCTAGATATGAGCAAGGTTTCAATTAAACTACTTTATTCCTGGCATAAATTTCATTGCTATGAAGAAGCCCAAGTAATTGAAACTTGAAAGTATTGTGTGCGACATTGCTCGGCCACACCTTCCCCACAAGGAGGTGTCTCACTGAGGCGTCTCACCACGTCCTAAAGTTACAGTTCTGGTCGGAGATCCATTATCCGCAGTGTCGCGTTCATCCGCGGGGAACCAACTCCGCAGCTTAGCAAGAGCAGAAGCATGGAATGGGGGTAAGTGACCAAAAAAAAAAGTCCAGGAAACCAAAAGACCTAGAAAAGCGTAAAGACAAACAAGGAATAACACAAATCAAAGAATATAATGGCCTGCAAATTATACTCCCCATGGTTTTCAAATTGAAGATTCCATGGTCGTGGAACCATTTCTCACCGCTAGATAAGAGATCGGAGATGCGATTACGCACACGGCATCGGCATCGGCATCTTGCGCACTCGATAAACTATTTAATCTGGGCATTCGCATTCGACTATAAAGCCACAGTTGTGTGCCAATTTGGACCAATCTTTAAGTCTTAGAAGTTAAAGTAGTGTTCACAGTGTGCAAATTCGCTACGGTCTCAAAAATCGTACCACCCTGAGAAGACTACAGAAATGTCCGAACAATCTGCTAGCAGTCAAGTTGCTGAGAAGACCAGCTACGGCACGCGCAAGCCGGGTCCAGCATACTTTCCACAGAAGGGCCTGAAAATCTACGCGGATAAAGAGTTGTACACGAAGATCGCCAACGCCCCCAAGACAAAGGTCGAAAGCCACTTGTGTGCACCCCGTAGCGGGCTTGCCATCAAGGTGCCGGCCAAGTCGATTGTGCGGTTGACAACGCCCGAAGGTCCGCAAGTATGCGACCTTAATATCTGGAACCAGCACAACCACAGGGAAAGGTTCTGGGCCGCACGCACTCGGCAATTACACTCTGCTCATGTGTCGACGTTCGACCGGCTCTGGCTGATCTTACCATTCTTGAGGCCGCTCGTCACCATCACCGCAGATACCTTGGGAGGCCGTCATACTGAATGGGGCGGCCGCATTAACGATACGTTGGGCACAAGGTGTGACCCGTATGTCGACAAGCTCATTTCTGGCGAGGATAACGACTTCCACTGCCACCTGAACCTTGTGAGGGCAGTGTTACCGTTCGGGTTGACGGAATTTGACGTTCACGATGTTTTGAACGTGTTCCAGGTCACGGGTCTCAATGAATACGACCAGTACTTCATGGAGGCATCTCCCGCAACGGAAACAGATTATTTCGAGATGTTTGCTGAACAGGACTTGATTGTGGCAATCAGTGCGTGTCCTGGTGGCGACCTCCTGAACTGGGACTGGGGTGAGAAGGAAGGCGAGGACTCCAAGATGCAAGACAATTGTAGACCCTTGGGCATTGAGGTATATAAGCTCGATGACGAGTCTGTGTTGGAGGGTTGGTCTGCCCCGGAGTATGCTCCTTATAAGGGCAGACACGGATTGAAGTTTCCGTAGATGTGTTTTACCACAGGCTGTTTCCTATGTTACAGCTTATAGTACCGGGACTCCACAATCTATACTAGATTTCTGACACTTCACATAGGAAAATGTGGGGAAAGAGGCTCCATTTGGTCTGGGTCTTGTTTGACTAAATATGGACCATCATCACCAGGCCATTATGTTGCATCTACCAACGGCCTTATTGCACAGGTACTGGATTATGGTTATACTAAGTGTAGAGCAGAAACAACCACTAGAAGCAAAGTCCTGGTCACTTAGTCGATGGTGCTTTGGCTTTGCACCTTTGTAGTTAGTACATATTCAATACATTTGCGACTTCGCTGCCATTTGTGGGGTCATAATGATAGATGCAATTGCTCGAGTTTTTGGCTATTCGCCACGATAAGCTTTAAAGCGCCAACAAGGGAGTTTGACTATCTCAAAGCACAATACAACTTCACCTGTGCCCACTTCCACTATCGCCGCTAAAAGCAATATTCCTCATTATGATCTAGTATCGGGCTTAAACTAAACGGTTTCACTTTTTTCATACTTCACATATAGAAGACCAGGGTCAAAAACTAGGACGGCGATAGGTGTAGGAACCCCCAAATGTTGTAAAACACACGACAATGAATGCATAAGGTGCAAAGTTTGTTAAATTGAAGCCATTCGCGGGCATCCCTATAGTAAATTTGCATATTCAACGGGCGAGGGATTTGTTCGTCAATCAAAGAATTCAAGGAAAGGACGTGTAGAAGGGCAGTCAAAAACTATTCAGAAGGAACTAAATCCAAAAACTTCGCAACATCTCTTGAATGAAATACCTGTCATCGAGATCTGTCTCCTTTGGATGAACTCATCAATGGTTAAAGATACTCATGGGAGACTAGACTTGGTGTCAAGACATGGAACCCGAGGGGGTTCTCATCCGGAAAACCACACTTGCAGTATTCAATAGAATACATGGAAACAGACATTCAGCCACCAGGATCAGAAAACGGTAGGCTGGGTTTCTTGATGCAATTACCCACTGAATTCACCATTCCGCGAGATAGTCCGCCGACTCTACCTGTCACCATACTTGTCACAGACATCACTTCCTCTGAAGCATGAGAGCCCCAATTTAAGATGTACCATCAATGGCATTGCCTATCCATTCACTGAGTTCGTCATCAACGACATACCCTGCAACATTACTGCCGGTATACTGGACCAGGTCGCCACGCTCAATAACCAGTTTCAAGAATTGAAACGCATCTACATCGGTAGTAGAGCCACCCTCGATGTGCACCGCTGAAACTAAGCCTTTTTTTTCCACATCAATGGTCACATACAAGTCCCTGGAAGAATAGTGTAGCTTGTGCAGAAACTTTGGTGTGGCACCAAATTTCCATTCCCACAGGGCAAGTTCCTGCTGAACAGAAGCAATTTCTGGAGGAAGTTCAGTGTTTGCATCGATGGTGAACACACGACAACCTCTCTCAGAGTAAGCGTCCACGAAGCCCTGGAGCCCAAGAAGTTCTGTTTGGTCAAATTCTTCGGTGGCGTCTTGGATTCGTGCGTTTTGGGTGTTTTCGGGGCCCGAATTCCCAGAAAGCGGGTTCTTTTGAGGGATAAGCCCGTATTTTTGCTTGAAAGCATCAGTAACAGCATTGGTAAATGCTTCTTTATCCATGTGCACGTTTGCGACCGGGGACTTCACCAGGGCCACTGCGGCCACCGACACTACCTCCCCGAGCTTTGATTCGTCACGACTAAGGAGTTTTCTAAGAACTTCCAACTTCAGCTCAAGGAGCATAGTTCCGTGGTGGTAAGACTTTCCCCGGGAGAGCTTATATGCGGACCCCGAAACTTTTTCACGGGTGTGTTCCGTGACAATATCACCACGATCGTTGACGGCAATCCGACGGCGCGTAGTGCCATCGGCTTCACCATTGACAGCATCCACGACTAAGCGGGCAAAGGTAAAACGGTCGAAGTCATCCTTGGGCGCCATAAAGGAGTAGTTGACGTTGCCTAGATCGTGTACTACGGTTCCTCCGCCCGACCGGCGCCGGACAAGCGGGAGCCGAAGATTGGTGAGCAAAGGAATGTTGACTTCCTTCCAAGGGTTCTGGTTTTTGCCCACAACCACACAAGGCGAGTTCACGTAGAACATGAGTCGGTTGCAAGTGGGTCCTGAGGCCGGTAGCGGCATTTTGTTGTAGATGTAATCTTCGATGGCGAGGTTCAAGTAGGGGTCAGTGAGACGCGACACGAACACCATGGGTTCTTCCGCCACACAGGCGAGTTCGAAATCCTGGGGCCTAGAATCAGCCAATGGCAGCTCTGTTATTGATACTTGGGTGTTTTCAGGAGTATTTCTATGGAGTTGGTGGTTTTTGTGTGCGTGCAAATCATCCGCCTCTGGGTCGCCAAGCCCCAACTTCTGCCGATAAGCCTTGACATCCGGGGCCTCTTTATAATGCTGGAAATCCCCCAAATTGAGGAAGTCCTCGTCTGCGGGCGTCAAGTCGTCTTGGAAGGGCACGTTATGGAACTGCCGCCATGAAACGCTGGGTGTACCAAGTGTCCCGAAGGGACGGAGTAGTTGTAAGGGGGATCGTAGAAGCCGAGTGATCATGGCAGTTTTGGGGGGTTAATTCGTTCAATATTGGGGATTTCTTTCGGGGATTTTTGGTGGGGTGTTTTTGGGGAAGGTACTCTGCGCGTCCACGAGAGTTTATGTCAGTTTTCTAACCGCCTCAGAACGTTTTGTTTTATCTAAATTGCAAATACTAGTCTAAGATAGTTGGCACCTGGATCGGACAATGGCAGTGCGGCCATTGGAAGGGCGACGACTGCGAAATTTCTTCACTCGCGGTGGATCGGCATAAAGGGGCGTATCGGTATAAAGGGCAGGAGAGACTCACCATCTTCTTACAAGAAAACTAAGCATACACCAATTGATCATCACAGCTTTGAAACACAATCTTTTTTTTTTCTTTTGCGGCCAGAAGCTCTGTGTGTCCCAGAGGATACTATTTTAGTTTTCAAAGGTGGTTCTTGTTTTCAGATAATACGATGGTTTTGGGGGAATTCCTCCATTGGCAGAAGACGGCCCACAAATTACGTATTGGATCATTTTCAATTCATCCCGAACGGTTCTTGGTGTTGAGGAAAAACGTTGAACACAGCTGTAAACTTTCAAAAAAGTGTTACTTTACTTGTAAGGTTTTTGCCCGAGCATGAACAGCGAGGACGGATATATTGTTGTTAATACCCCTCTTAGATCAAGACCGAAACTGCGAAGTAGCACTAACTTTCCGCAGACACGTATGGTGTCGTACCGTCTTAATTTGAAGTGGCTGCACGTTGCAACCCAAACAGTTGCAAGGCCAAGTTCCAGCTTATTACCTTTTGAACATGCCAAGAACAAAACTTCAGCATTAAAATACCCAAATACTTGCGAGGTTGGTGGAACTTCTGCGGGGTCCAAACTGATCCCATACCATGGCGTACGGGTACATGCCCTGGTTGGGTCCACATGCTCTCATTGCTCCGCCAAACTCTTTATAACTGTATGGATAGACACAGAGATAACCGGAATATTTTTTCTATAATCGGGTTATTTTATGATAGCCCCATACTGAACTGTGCCGCAGTTTCTTAATTAGATAGTAGGATCGTTTTAAAAAAACTTGACGATTCATCTAAGACTGCCTATCAATATTTCAAATAAACCTGCCTATCAATATTTCAAATAAACCTGCCTATCAATATCTCTAGCGGAGTGAATTTCTTTATAAAGCAAGCGAGATACCTCTTGGGGTTAGTGGGTGTCTGCCCCATCGCCTTGTCTTCGAAGGGATTCGCAATCTCAGTTTTATTATAGTATCACACCCTGCTTAGTGCTGTCTGGTGCCACTCCGTTGGACCAAGTGGGGGTTCTCAGTAGTATTAGAAACTGGGTTATGAAAGAAATCGGTCCTTCAACGTGGATATTTCTCGTTTTTCATGTTTGAAAAGCTTACACATCCAGTGTGAATTCTTTCCGCCCCAAACTATCGCCAGCCGCAAGTTGCTTTTGGTCAGACTGAAAAGATGTTATTTTGGGCTTGTGTCGAGAGGTTCATTTTGAGTGTGATACGCATTAAACTCACTGGCATTCACTTATTGTTGTTGAAATGCACACATGCTTGCCAGGGAAAACAAGAACCACATCCACACCACGGAATCTTCTTTCGAAAATCCATACTCTTTATCTGTAAAAAGGCCAAGCTATCTTTTACCTGGTGTTTTTTTTGCAATCCTTCTCACCCATTCCTTCGCGTCTTTCCTCTGTATAAGGATACTCGTATGATGAAAAGGGCTGTTTTAGCCATACCAAGAGCCATTAAAAACAACAAAAACAAAAAAAAACAAAAAAAAAAATGGACTCAATTCATGACAAATCTTCAAAAAATATCAATCACGTCTAAGAATACTCCCACTTATTAATTCATCAGCAGCCAGCTATGAATCGGTCCATCCTGCAGATTTCGCATCGGTCCTCTGCTCACTACACCAGTGCACGTCTGACAATCAAAATGATTAATTCTGGAGAATCCTACCAGAAGGGCCAAGTTTCATGGAATTAAAACCATAATTCTACAGGTGTGTCATTCAAGGCTATAAAAGCAAAAAAAAAGAACAAAAACACTCCCCAAAAATCTCGCAAACAACCATCTTTTTCCCATGGATCGCAATTTGACATTAGAGACCCATCTCTTGACCAGATGTTACTCCTCTCAGACAGAAATCACATCTCTTCTTGAAACAAGATATCTTACCAGTGAGATAGACACACCACACCTTGTTCTATTGCCCACTTCGGGCCCAGAAGGCGTCAAACCCACGAAAGGACCCCGCTCGCATTTGGCCAAAAATGTCGCCATCAAACCTTCACAAGAGCGTAAAGTGAACACACGTAGGGCAATGAAAGCATATATAAAGGCGACGCTTGCCGCCCAGAAAAAGGTTGTGGGGCGAGTGCAGACCGCCCGCAAGACAAGCCAGCCCATTGACGTCGATGCTTTGGTTCACAAATACAACATTCCAACTTTTGACCTGTATGTACAGTTACATGGGCTCTGGCAGCAATACATCCAAGATCTTCTCTTTGGCGAGCAGAGAAACCCCAATCTCCAGATGGTTTTGCCCAAATTGTCTACGGCAGACTTCAACGGGTGCTGGCTTCGGGTCATCGAGGCCAAAGACCGCAATTTGATTGGCCTTGAAGGCATAGTCATGTACGACCTGCAGCACTCATTCATGATGGTTGTTCCCCAAGTGAAAAGTTCAAACCACGTCATTTCCCCTGCCCAGCGCATAGGAGGGCTCCGGGTGGTTTCCAAAAGAGGCACCATGTTTGCTTTTGACGTGCGTATCAATGATTACGAGACGGTTGCGTTCACTATTATTGGTTCTCGGTTTGAACTTCGTGCTGTTGACCGTGCATCTAAAAAGTTTAAGAGTCATGGTGTAGAGGACATTTACTGATGACGCGGCATGGCTTCAAGTGGATTTGGTCTCTTTCGGCCATTTTGTGGGAACTTGTTTGTTTGTTGGGTGTTTATTGTGGAAGTGCGTCTGGTATGTTTCTGGAGATATATTAGGGGCCAAGAATAATATTGGCTTGGTTTCCGTATGAAGAATGTGTTCAAAGGGGGGAGGGGTATTAAAATGTCCATGAAAAGTCCCTGAAAAGGTCCCGAAAATGGGTAGTTCTCGTGCTGCATGCTGTATTTGATTACTATAGCTTTTGAACAAGTAATCCAGCCAAAACATTGTTTTTCGAGGGTTTCCTGTTCTAGGGGGGGTTCCTGTTCTGGCAGATCACATTTTAGTGACACTTCTTGCAGAGAGCTGTCGAGGAAATCTGTGGCAAGCGCTGTGTCGTTGTGTCGTTTCTCGTTCTGTTAGACACTAATCGAAGTTGTTAGCACGGCTTTCGACAACAATTCACTTTGCTTTTGAGTATATTAACTGCAATAAGTGTAGCACGTTTGTACCAAAGGCCCCTCTCTGAAAAATTTTCATCACTGGGGTGTACTCGAACTGGGTGTGGTTATGCCGAGAGGTTCAGACAAGTAGCACCGTAAGGTAAAGGCATAAAATATCTGAAATGGAATTTGCTGGCCATTGTTAATGATCAGTACCAACTAGTACAATAGAATAGTATATTTGATTAATCAGTCTGACCAATACCGAAGGACTAGGGCGATAGCACCTTATGGACCGCTGGCTGGGGTTATCGTTCTATAAAAGACAGTGGTGAAAGTATCAGCTCTGGATCCGGTGAAGGGTAGTCCAACCATAGGCAATTCATCAATATGGTTATTACTTTATTTTAAACTTGTTTAGCTTTTTACGCAGAAGTGGGAAAGGCCAGTTATTATATAATCCCTGATGGCACATTTGTGGACTATAAGAGTGTCTTAGTGCGGGGTAAACCAAAAAACAAGAGGGGATGATAGCTCGCCCATTGTAGGCCAAGTTGTAATTCCCTCAGGTGAGCAGAAAGAAATAGTGGCCGGCGTAAGTGGGTCACGTGTCTGACAGAAAGACTCATATAGATCATCAGAAAACTTTAGCAATTATCTTGAAAGAAGAACCGGAATACTCTAATTGAAAGACATATATTTCTACCGCAATTGCCAAAGCACTACGTGGCCGGTTATTTGGTATTGCGCACATCACTCTTCCCTTCTTTTAAGTGGTTTTCTGGTGTTGAAAGTGACTAGTCCAACGCTTGTGTGCCTTGAGTAGCCTTGTTTTTAAGAACCAACATAAATTGTCATAACGGGTGCCGTGTCAACGTTATTCCACTTCAATTTAAGTACCTACCTCCGACCATAACGGTTAGAAAAAAAATGTTATCAATACCAGTCTTTTTTGAATCAAAACGGAAATTATGAGGGAGCACTAACATCGCGCAGCCACCCATACTGTGTAGTCCAAGCCGACTTTCAAGTGGTTGCAACGCACATCAACCACAAGTAAAATAGTTTTCAAGAAGAGAATTGTTTTTTTAGAGTGCGTTTAGATAGACACAAGTAAAAAAAATACAAAACTTTTCCAAACTTTCATCAAATTTCGCCGGGGTCAAACTGACGACGTGGCCTGGTGTACGGGTGCACGCTCGCGACATTTTGCTATTGTCCTAATATTCCAACACCATGAACATCGTTGCACGGCATGAATACTTAATCCTTGAGGCAAAGCATTAGCAACATCTCAAGAATCACGAAAACGCACTTTTATCATACTCCCAAATTGCAAAGTGACCGTGGTCTATGGGTAACCTCTGATAATTAGTTTTGGAGATGTCAAGCTTCTCAACTCTGTTGAAGGACCTGTAATGTATTTTGTTTAGTGGTAAAGAATATAGGATGCTTTTACGGGCAGCAGACTTTGGTTGGATTTTCTTGTAACTATAAACTCTTTGCAAACCATAAACCCTTTGCAAAAATTTTAACTTGTTTCTATACACGCTTTTGTTTTCATGATTACTGGTCAAATACGCTTGATATCCACATGATTTGACAGCTCCTCACTAGTCTATGAGAGTTACCTATAGGCATTCTAGGGTGTAGTTTGCCCGTGCCCTTAAAGAGAAACCACAGAGGGCAACACTAGTATTTAAACGCAGTCATTCCCTCGAATATATTATAAATCATACGTAAAATTCCTGAAAGCGAAGCGAGGTGTAAGTTATGACATAAATTCTTATGGATGTAAGTTCTTGTACATGTAAGTTCTTGTACATGTAAGTGAACACTCCCTTCTCAATATCACCGCTTTAAATGATGGATCATTCTGATCGTCTCCACAAACTTATCACGGCCCCATGCACATTTAAGTTCTTCATGCCAAGAGCATCACTGCCTTCTTCACGGGAACACCCAGAAGACCAAAAAAAAAAAAAGAAAAAGAAAAAGATAGAAATTCTAAACCCCTACTCTACCTCTTCTCCCAAGCGTCCAAATGCGCCACATCCTCCTCTGCGACCTCATCGTTGATCACGGAGTAATGTTCAAAAAGATTGTACTTCTGGGTGGCATTCATATCGGCTACAAAACTCTTATGCGGCTCGTCCAAAAGCTGGGTCTCGGTGTACTTTCGGCCGTACCCCGCCTCGAGCACGCTCTGCCACGTAGCCTTGTATACATCGAACGAGCCCTGGACCATCTCGATCTTATCGTCAAAAACAAGCACTTCGCAGAGCGAACGGATATCGCTGGTGGCCAAGTCGATGTTGGTGATCTTGTGGGAAATAATAAAGTCCATGATTCCGTCAAGCGTGGCAAATCCCGTGTGGTGGGCCGGAAATACGCTCAGCAATATGTTTGTGTTGGGGGAGGGCTCCTGGAAAGCGGTAGGGAATGTTTTCAGCGAAATAAACCGCCACACCACTGTCAAAAGAGAGTCAATAAACTCGGTGTCGAGTTCGCTATCGGTAAACCACGGGCCTCCGGTCACGTCGATAGACGGCTGGAGGTGATAGAGCATATAGATCTTACGCGTTGGGTGCTTGACCGATTTGATCAGCTTGATGTAACGTTGCAGTTCCAACAGCTTCAAGCACCGCATGACAATGTGTTGGTGCATGTTGGTTTTGGCCTTTAATGTTTTCGTCCAGATACCTTCACGGCCCGACGCTTCGATGTACGTATAGATCATCTGCTCGTCGTCGTTCATCGAGGTGAGTTTCTTTGTTTCCGTGAGAGAAATGGCCTGGAACCGTAATTCGTCACCCACCTTGACCAATTTCATCATTTTACGGTCAATGAGGCTCTGGGTTAACCCCAAGAGTTTGACCAAATCCGGTTCATTGATGAGCAGTTTAAGTTCATCTTGGGTGAACAACTTAGCTGGAGGCGACTCTGCCATGCGCAGGTACAAGAGGTCTGCTTTGGAGGGGTCTGCCATTGTGTATGGGACTGTGTGGGATCTTGTGTGGGACTTTGTGTGGGAGACTTTTCTTTTATGCTTTTGAACTTTGAACTATGTTCTTTATAATATGTTCTTTGTTCTGTGTTTAGTGTTCTTTGGTCCCCTTTTTGTCTTTGCTTAGGCTCTTAGTTGTGAGCTTGGCGTCTTCAAGAAAGCACTATGAAATGTGCAAGTGTGGTGAAATAAAATTGAGGAGGGACACAATAACAAGAGGTGTGGATTTTGGTCTTTGCAGATTCCGAGTAATTAAAAAAAAAAAAAAAAAAAAACGTGGTTGCTTTCGTTTGAATTTTGTCCTGGAGATTTTTTTTTTTTTTTAGTTTTCTTGGGTGACAATTATGACGCCAGTCAAAGTTCAAAAATCCACTTCACGACTTCAAGACTTGATTTTTTTTTTACCCAACTCCAGGTCTTCGCGTGGTGCGATGTTCAAAAGCCGCACACCGTATTGGGTGGGTGTTCCCCAGATACCGTCTGGCGCAAAGCATTCACGCGCCAAGTGGAGGCCAAGTGAGAAAGGAGAGGACGCGGAAGGAAGCGGGCCAAAGAAAAAGAGATATCAACGGGCCAAAGGAAAAGAGATAACAACGGGCCAAAGGAAAAGAGGAATCGACAAAACGCTTTCAGCAAGTCTCAAAATCAACTCTTTAATCAAAGACACATAAAGTCGACAACTGAAACCTCGAAGTGATACGCCACAAATCATGCTTAGTGATCCTGAAGACACACCCATACCAACACCGGTGTTCAAAAGCAAACGTAAGATGACTAGTGCCAGGCGCAGAGTCCGAGAGGAAATGGATGTTGAGGACGGCAATGCCGAAGGAACCGGTCGCCCGAAAAAGGAAACCGATGTATCCTCTAGGGCGGCCCATGAAGACGTGGACCCAAAACAAGGGCGTGACGAACCTCTGGGAGAACCACTACAGGCACCGCTGCGTGTATCTCGGTGGGCTCGATACGCTGCACTAGCTCAAGCAAACGGTGGCATGCAACCGGAGGACCGCAAAGTCCCTTTGGTGTCTGAAGCATTTGAATCCCCGGAGGCCAAACTGAGCGGGCATGGATCTATTGCGTCTAGTGGGTCTGGTGGGTCTGGTGGGTCTGGTGGGTCTGGTGGATCTGGTGGGTCTGGTGGGTCTACTGGATCTGGTGGGTCTACTGGATCTGGTGGGTCTACTGGATCTGGTGGGTCTACTGGATCTGGTGGGTCTACTGGATCTGGTGGGTATGATGCGTCTGCTGGATATGGAAAAAAGCCTTTGATTGGCCGTGACCAAGCATTCACCACTCTGTCTAATCTTACACACGAACACCCCGAGTATGTGGTATTTGATGAAACATCCGTGCGGCCGCTAGCAGGTGAAAATAGGGCATACACAACGGTTTCTTTACCGTCGAACAACACATTTGTACTCAAGGAATCGCACTTTCGGGACTCTCCGGGGGAATTTATCTCGCTTGAAAAGGAGTATGCGGATGCTTACGGTAATGTTCTGGACGAAGACGGTGTTGGGGCACCCAAAGATACTTCTGATATAAACCATGACGACTTGGGAGATGACCTTTCGGACGCCTTTGAGGCGGGCGGAATCCCTCGGTCTACACGTGATTTGGACGAAATGTATGACCTGGAAGTCTCTATAGACACCGACATTCTGCCCCTAACCAAAATTCAAGAAATTGGTGAGCCAGTTGACATTCTTCATGAGCTCACGGAAAAGGTGGCCAAGCTAGATGTAGGAATACGACTCCACGCTTCCAAATCGCATGCTTTGAAGGAATCATTATTGGAACTCCAAGCACAGAGAGAACGGGTACTTTCGGAGCTTTAGTATTAAGGAAGTCTTGGAATCGAGCTTCGGTTGGCTCTTTTCAATCGGCAAACTTGCTACACTGTGAGATATTGAGGGCATGATACGAACTCTTAAGTTGTGTGAAGCCTTCTGTTTGCCACCAGCCAGAAAAGGAGGCCTACGCTTGATTTTGAGCCTGCAGAAGGCCTACCTGGGTGTCAGTTCAAAGTCCCGTGTATGCCTGTACTGTGAGAATGTGGTCAATACTGCTGCTTTATGAACTCCTTTGTGGATGGGGACACTTCTCCTATATCCATCGTAGAAGACAAGGCACCTGTTCCAGGTATCACACTTCAAGCGCCCGGTTTTATTTCCCGAGCAATTGGATGGTCTTTGATCAAATTGATACATTGGCCTTTCTCAATACCACCTTCTCGAACTACTTCACTGGTTTTGATGAATTTGTTGGCTTTTTTTCCCCAGCGTGTGTTCTCCAGTCGCCATCTTACCAGGGCATCACCACAATGTGGCATTGTTCATTTCCTTATAACTTTTGAGGAAATTTTATACTTGGCTGAAACTCCAACCACCCCCAACCCCGTTTCTGTCCGTCATTTCGATCAAATCAAGGGTGAAGTGAAGTTATGTCATCCCTGCAAATCCTCCCCCAACGAAGATTTGCAATAGTCGCTTAACAATTGCTTCACATTGCAGACTATAAATAATGTGGTTATTTGAGAAATGTGTGTTGCGGCGCTCGAACAATTACGTTTCTCCAAATCGCTTTGTTAGAAGGTGCATATCCTCAAAATTATAGACACATTTCAATCTTCGAGGTCAATAAGCTTTTAAACAATTGATGACGCAATTTAATCAACATCTACGCGGCCTGGCTTCAACCTACTTGAGACTCATGATCAATACCTTGCGAGGTCTCCTTTCGCCCATACTTAGCCAAATGTTCACGGAAACCTATGCGTTGATTGTTATAACACAGAAAAGCAGAGTCTTTGGGGCAATTTTTGGTGATGTGGTGAGTAAGGCGTTGCAATATAAAATCAAGTTGGGCGTCTTTGAACTTTGTCTTTTTCCGTTTTCTCGGAGGCATGTCTGCGGTTTTGAGAAATCTCATTCTTCAGGTGACTCCCGGGACTTTAATCGGAGTTATTTCTTGGTGAAGACGTCAACCAAGTAATTGTGACAGTGAGAATTATACCTGCGTCTACAAAAAACATATTACCGCAACAATTTGGAATGTCTATCATTTCTTTGCAACCAACAACGCAGATGTTGCCATGTTCGTGTACTATTGATGCCGTCTTGTCGTCTCGTTATGAGAGGGCACAGTGGGTTACACATAAATCGTACTAATTGAGATACACAAATCCCTGGAAAGCTAAATTAGCACTACTAGCAAAAGATTTAACACTTTCTTAGTGATGTCGAAATTTTGCTTAACTTCAACAAATGGACCACAAACCTCCGGTGTACCAAGATGGATGGATGATGTAATCAAAGGCACATTCTCCGAAAATCGCTGTATGCATTGCTCACCAAGTTAAGACACCACCTTCGCTACAAATTAACCCCCAAACTATGAATTTCCAATCAAACCCACGAAATTGAAATATCTCTCTTCCAGCAGAGATTCATTTCAAGCACTTTTCAACAAGAAAGAAAACCATTTGTTTACCTGATAAACACACGGATATTAACGTCCGTGAGGGTATTCGGTTTCACATCAGTACACCTGAGGCCACCAGCCAATGGCATTGCCGCTCACCGCGGTCGTGTGGAGACAAAAGATCTCGCACCGCGCTTGGCGATGACGAATTACTCAATCGGGAATGAGTCAGAGACTATCACGAAATTTTGTATAAATCTCCCTGAATTTCTTCATTCTACCGAACCAACCTAAACATGTTCAAAAGATACTTCAGCTCATCCATGACTAAGAAAACCACCTCACCTATAAATGCAGCACCACGCCATTTGGTAAGTATTTCCCAGCTCTCAACAGAAGAGTTTGGGGCGTTGGTTTCCAAAGCACAGCACTTCAAAAACGTGGTGAAAAGTCACGATACTGCCGAAATCAAAAAGAACCACGACAAGTTACTTGGAAAACTTGTGGCTCTTTTGTTTTCCAAGCGGTCGACGCGGACCAGAATTTCGTCCGAAGGAGCCGCGGCCCATTTCGGTGCCCAACCCATGTTTTTGGGCAAGGACGACATCCAGCTCGGGGTCAACGAGTCCATGTATGACACCACACGTGTGATCTCGTCGATGACCTCATGTGTGTTTGCGAGGGTCAACAAACACCTGGAAATCCAGGAATTGTGCAAGCACTCTAGTGTTCCCATCATCAACTCGCTATGCGACATGTACCATCCGCTCCAGGCAATCACCGACATTCTCAGCATCAAGGAAGCGTTTGGCCGGACTCAGGGCCTCAAATTGGCATGGATTGGCGATGCCAATAATGTCATTAATGACTTGGCCATTGCTGCTTTAAAGCTGGGGATTTCCGTGCTGGTGCTGATTCCCGAATCGATCACTTTTGAGCCTTCAATCGTCAAAGAGGCTGACAAAATCGTTTCCGAAACTCAAGGATCGGTCAAATTCGACATCGTCCACGACCCTGCCAAGGCCTTGAAGGATGCTAACGTCATTGTCACCGATACCTGGATCTCCATGGGGCAGGAGGCGGAAAAGGCCGAGAAATTACATCAGTTTGCAGGATACCAAATTACTCAGCAGATGCTCCATGCCGGGGAAGTGAGTGGGGACTGGAGATTCATGCACTGCTTGCCGCGACACGCAGAAGAGGTTGCGGACGATGTTTTCTACAGCGAAAATTCCATAGTTTTCGAAGAGGCCGAGAACAGATTGTACGCGGCCATGGCAGTCATTGAGGCCTTTGTGGTGAACAAGGGCGACTTGCTCAAGTGAGTCCAAATGTAAATAGAACAGTCCTAGGCAAAAGGAGGAACCTCAAATGAACGAAGAACTACGATGAAATAAAATGAAGTAAAATAAAATACAATGAAGTAAAATAAAGTAAAATAAAGTAAAATAAAGTAAAATAAAGTAAAATGAATCAGGCGAAAGAATTGCGAAAAAAAAAAATCGTATAAATCCGAGACACTGATGCTTGCGGTTGTGGAAAATCTGGGCATTCATGTCCACACGTTTTTTATACCCTGTAGACAAATATAAAAACGCTTACAGGGCAACGCGTGCAAACGAGGGCTTTCGGATAAACCTCGTGCGATGTGCAGGGAATTTCGGAGACTCTTAGCATTATGTGCACCCATGCCTGGAGAAGAGGCTGCCTGTCGTAAGAGCGCATTATGACCTCATGCAAAATGCGAAAATTCTTAAATTAGTTTAGCAAGTTTGTCAGCCACGCAAAAAAGAAATTACTAGCGTACTGAGGCAAGATTCTCTTTCATAAGATCCGGAATACATCCAAATGGCAACCAATATCGCCGTAAAATAGGGTTAAACCGTGGTCTGCGGCTAAAAATGTTATACAGTGCTTCTCAAGTGAAAAATCTCCAGATCTGGAATAAGAAAAACAATAGCCATGCGAGAATGTCGCGCCCCATATTTGTCATGCAGGCCACAGCAACAAAACATCCTAAAGCGAACGACATTTGATCGCATCCGAGCATTCCCAGATCGTGTTTTTGGAGCCCCGCTCTGGGGAGATTCCGGGGGAAAAGAGAACAGAGACCTAATGTTGGAGTTTTATCACTTATAGTTTTTCCCGCTTAGTTTAGATAACTTGCCGCCTCTTCCGAACTACCCGAGACCCGGCGCAGGTTGAGCAAGCATGGACTTTATTTGATTTTACGTTTCAGTCACCAGTTCTGTGTGCAGGAGCGGTGCAGGAAACGCTAGTGCGCCTGTCTGGATGCAGTTTTTCCGACTGCTAGCAAGCAAATTGCTTCCCAAGAGCATTTCCATGACGGTGCCCTTCGGCCATTTCTAAATACCTTTATAAGGCGGCCAAGGCCCGTGCCCGTAGCGCATAATCATTTTTTTCGAAAAATAACTTTAGGCTTTTTATACCATTTTCTTCTCTTTCGGACTATCTCTCTTTCAACATGAGTGCTGAAGAAGAACGCCAAAATACTGCCACCTCGGCAACGATAGATGACGCTTCTATCAAAAACGAAAAGACATCATCCGGCGAGGAGGAGCCGGAATTCAAAGAAAAGCCTGCCACCGCATACCTCTTCATCTGTATTCTTTGTGGGTTGGTGGCATTCGGTGGTTACGTTTTTGGTTTCGATACCGGTACCATTTCCGGTTTCGTCAACATGCCCGACTTCTTGAGAAGATTCGGACAAGAGAACGCCCAAGGTGAATACTACTTGTCCAACGTCAGAACTGGATTGATTGTTTCGATTTTCAACATCGGCTGTGCCATCGGAGGTCTTGTTCTCTGTAAGGTCGGAGACATTTGGGGCAGAAGAATGGGTATCATTGTTGCCATGCTCTTTTACATTGTTGGTATTATCATCCAGATTGCTTCGCAAGACAAATGGTACCAGTACTTCATCGGAAGATTGATCACCGGTTTGGGAGTTGGTACCACCTCGGTGCTCAGTCCTCTCTTCATCAGTGAGTCTGCTCCAAAGCACTTGAGAGGTACTCTTGTGTGCTGTTACCAATTGATGGTTACCATGGGTATCTTCTTGGGTTACTGTACTACCTACGGTACCAAGAACTACACCGACTCTAGACAATGGAGAATTCCTTTGGGATTGTGTTTTGTTTGGGCTCTCTTTTTGATCTCCGCCATGGTGTTCATGCCTGAGTCCCCCAGATACTTGATCGAGCACCAGAAATTCGACGAGGCCAAGGCCTCTGTTGCCAAGTCCAACCAGTGCTCGCCTGAAGACCCTGCTGTTTACACCGAAGTTGAGCTTATTCAAGCCGGTATTGACAGAGAGGCTTTGGCCGGATCTGCCGGATGGAAGGAACTTATCACTGGTAAGCCAAAGATGTTTGAGAGAGTCATTCTTGGTATGGTTCTTCAGTCCATTCAACAATTGACCGGTAACAATTACTTTTTCTACTACGGTACCACCATCTTCAAGGCGGTGGGTATGTCGGACTCTTTCCAGACCTCGATTGTGTTGGGTATTGTTAACTTTGCTTCTACTGGTTTGGGTATCTTTGCCATCGAACAAATGGGCAGAAGAACGTGTTTGTTGGTGGGTTCCGCTTGCATGAGTGTGTGTTTCTTGATCTACTCCATCCTTGGTTCGGTCAACTTGTACATTGACGGTTACGAGAACACTCCTTCCAACACCAGAAAGCCTACCGGTAATGCGATGATTTTCATTACTTGTTTCTTCATCTTCTTCTTCGCTTCCACCTGGGCTGGAGGTGTGTACTCCATTGTTTCCGAGACTTACCCCTTGAGAATCAGATCTAAGGGTATGTCTGTTGCTACCGCTGCAAACTGGATGTGGGGTTTCTTGATTTCTTTCTTCACTCCTTTCATCACCGGAGCCATTCACTTCTACTACGGTTTTGTGTTTACTGGCTGTTTGATTTTCTCGTTCTTCTACGTGTTTTTCTTTGTCAGAGAGACCAAGGGTCTTTCCTTGGAGGAGGTGGACGAGTTGTACGCCACTGATATTCGCCCATGGAAGACTGCTGGCTGGGTGCCTCCAAGTGCCGACGACATGGCCCACACTACGGGTTTCGCCGAGGCCTCCAAGCCAACCAACCAACACGTTTAAATGGGACCAGACTAGACGTGAATCTACGTATGTTTTTTTCAATTAGCATTTAGGATATTATACATAGGGAAAACTCAACCAAATGCAGGATATTTCTTAGAATTTGAAAAGGAGAGAATAGGATTAAGCAATAGTTTGTTTCAGATAATCAGATTTTGCCCATGTTTTGGGTGGTTCATTACTCTTCACTGCTCCGCTTCGTTACGACGGGTAACATTGTGGCAGCACCCTCTGGGTTGTTTCTCTGATATTGAACCCCTGGACACCTGACCTCCAGCTTTTTGAAGCCAGTGTATCCTTTTTTTAGAAATAACGCCCTGTTTCGGGTTAAAAACTGTGGAAATTTAAGTTTATTAGTTTCTTCTGGGACTTCAATCATTGCAGAGAATTTTCGATGTGACCGCCGTTTCAACGAGATGGTCATGATGGCCACCGGGTTAAACCGTCAATAAATGTAATTTAAATTTGGAGTTAGAGTTAGAGTTGGGGTTAAAGTTAGAGTTGGAGTTAGATTTATTTAGCAGAAGAAGGATATCGTTATAAAGACCTCCTCCGCCGACCAAGACAGGAATTGCGAAGGAACATTCATATCGCGTATACACATACTGGGAAGCCTTCCTTTTGACGTGACCGCCTTTCACACCCCCAACCCTAGCACTACCAATATTAGGCTTATTGCACTCCCAAAATAAGAATATATATCTTGCCACAACAAAAATACAAATAAAAAGCAATTTTGATCAAATTTCGCCGGGGTCCAAACTGACGAGGTAAGCTGGTGTAAGGATGTATCCCCGCCAATGTTTGGATATCCCGGTTACAACGATCTACAACCTGTTCTATGCCGATTACTATATTCTTGAGGAATGAGGAAAACCTCGAAAATCCCAAGAAAAAATCCATATTATCCTAAATTGCCGAAAACATCAATATTAACCTAATCTGCAGAATAAATACCTTATAATCTTTATAGGCACTTCATGATTGTATGAAACTGGTCAATGTGGCTGGAGTATTAGATGACATCTTGTTCACAACACCCGAACACCCAAGGCCAGATTTGCAGGTTCGTGGTTAATCGTTTCGTACGGATTGGCGTCAACTACTGTAGCAGTTAAAACCTAGTTTGACTCAATCACGACATGTTGCACCAAAGATGATCGTATTCTTATTTACCAGGTTTAAAGATTGACACCGTGTGTCTGGCCCATCAAGCAAGTGACCATCCAATAAAACCCAATAAAACCACCAAATAAACCCATCCAATGTCAAATGTAGCAAGTTTTCGTTGATATATTATATGTCCTGGTGCTCACCTATCTTTAGGAGGTTCAACCGAATGCTGTTCTAGACATTAAACCTTCCTTAAATCATGCCAAAATAGTCGTATACATTTTCATTTTTACGATCCAAATATACTTAACTTCCACGATCTCGGCATATTATCCTCACTCTTCTATGGAGAGACAAGCCTAAAGGAGTGAGCCTTTTGTGTTATAATTAGATCTTTGGGAATGCTTTTTGGGGAATGCTTTCGCAAACGTGGCGCACATTTACATTCCTTGTTCCCTTAAGATGTGCACATTTGATTGTGGGATATCCGAGACTCGCACACCTTTGGAATGCCAAACCGGAATTTCATTTAGCAATTCTTTGAAACAGTCAGAAATCCAAACTTATGTATCTTCTTGATTTCATACTTTTCAAAAACAAGTACATGTTCAATCATCCCACAGAGTTTAAGAAATAATAAATTTGGCGCGGTTTTTGTTCGAATTCCTTAAAACCATGCAATAAGTGTGAAACACGCCAAGGACTGATTGGAAACTATTTTTTTTATTTGATATAAAAAATGAACAAATGATACTCACAACATTCGCGAGGCTCATAGTGTCGGTGAAATCTCGCAAGTGACAATATTTCATGGCATGCTTGATGAAGTAGGGATATCGGCAGCCTTTCAACGAGATAAAGCAAGGCCTGCCCGCCATGTGAAGAACAAAGCATTGAAAAAGGCCACTCAACAGCTTGTGTCCAACTAATGGTATTAAAGTGGGGTATAAAATAACCAACCCAACGCACCAGAGAAATTAACCTAAAGCATGCAAAGCGCTGTTTCCGGTACTCCAGAGGAGTTAAGTAGGATTCTCACCATAATGATCGATGCATTTGAGAGAGAAGGGGGCTGGGTCAACTTTAATATCTGCTGATTGTATATGGCCATAACTCATAGGGACCACCAGTGATAAACCGATGGTAACCATGCATATTGACACTACGGAAGAATACTTCTACCCTCCGATAGCTTGTAGGAAATAATGTTCGTGCAATAAGATATCCAAATGATTGCCAGAATTCTATGGGAAATGACACCTAAAGCGTCGAGTTTTAAAAATGAAGCATTTATTAGCCGTTCAGAATCAACCAAGAATAAAGTAATCTACCATATCTCCTTCAATCGTCGTGACATGGCTGTGACATACGGAAACGTCGGTAGACACACCCGTACATCCGCCCAGATCAGTTTGGATCCCGATGAAATGTCGCCAGAATGTAGATTTTTTCACAGAATTTTGGCTGTAAGACATTTAGTAGGGCATTTGAAATGTAATCATAGTGGCTTTGGCCTTTACCTTCTGTTTGATGTGTATTGCAACCACTACAAATTACACGGAACACCACACCTTGGATCTACAGGTTTATGTGCTTCTCCATAATGTTTGTCTTAAGCTAATACAGGTATTACACGAAGCTTCCTTGCATTATAGTCATGGTCTCGGATGACTAGAGTAGAAGCAAATTTTCATCCTTTGAAAAAGTACTTCTTTGGTCAAATTTCTCACCCAAAATCACCATGCGTCTATGCCATTTATCGAGCGTTGGAGTATAAACGAAGAGGAATTCAAACACCAACTGCTCAGACAAAAGAGCCCTATCCAAATGGAGGAAGTTCCCAAGAAATTCTTCGTTCTTTGAGGAAATGAGTGTTTTTTTTCTTTTTATGTCTCTTCACTGGAGTTCCGCCCTCCCCTTTCGGGAGGAGTCACCTAAAATTGCGTTACAAGCATATTCACATGGACCATGAGACATCCTCACTATAAGAATAATACCTCGAGCAAGCTATTTTTCGTTTCATTACATGATTTGTTTGCTTAAATGATTTGTTTGACTACATGGATAATACACAAGCTAGACCTACAGATGCCTCATAAATCAAATAGAGGTGGCGGAATTCCTCATCCTTTGTACCACTCGATCATACACTGAAACAGCCCAAATAAAACATCGGCATAACCATAATCGGCTTAGCCATCCCACCCCACCACACAACCACAACCCACGAATCCCAACACAAATATCAAACTTCCTTCACCGAATTGCTTCCAATCTTAGCCAATATCTGCCGCTCAACTCACTTTTAATTTCCATAAACCTTATTCCCAGGCAGTACCACCAAAGCCTTGATTCGCTTCGGGTCACGTGATCATCCCCAAGATGTACACCATCTCACATCCACTCCATCTTGGCAACACCACTTTGACCATCAACTAATACAAGATTAACACCCCCTTTTCGCGAGTGTTTTTTTTAAAAAAAGATTCCCTCAATTCATCCCCTGAAGTTCTCCTTGGCTCTTCTCTGACCCAAAATCACCTTCACAAGCGATGCAGGATCAACCCCAAAAAGATGGTCCTTCAGACACCACTTCTGGCGCCAAAAGCACACTCTACATCAACAATATCAACGAGAAAATTGCCAGCAACAAAGTCAAATATGTCTTGGCGAAACTCTTTGGCCGCTACGGAACTGTAGTCGCAATAACGGCTCACAAAAACCTAAAAATGAAGGGACAGGCGTTCGTCACTTATGAAGAACCCAAATCATGCGAAAAAGCGGTCCAGAAACTACAAGGACGGCCCGTGTTTAAGAAACCCATCCGTGTGGCATTTGCTTCCACGCCGTCAGACGCTGAACGGGAACTTTCCGGTGATTCCGACGGAATTAAGCACAGAAAAGACGCAAAATCTGCCAGAAATGAGGCCGACGCTCACAAGAAAAGTCTGCTTGAAAAGACTGGCACAGAAGCCGCTGGCCCAGCGAAATTTTCCAAGGCTCAACTCAAACAATGGCAGCTGCTTCCGCCGCACAATGTTTTGCTTCTTCAAAATGTTGTGGAGACGAAATTAGATGCGGAATTCTTGGACAAGATCTTTGGTGCATTTTCCGGCTTTTCAAAGGTCAGACTCATCAAGTTTCGCCACTTGGCGTTTGTGGATTTTGACCTGGAACCGTTGGCCACTGCGTGCTTGGAGAAAATCGACCATGCACAGTTTGGTGAGCTGTCTCTTCTTTCGTATGCCAAAAAGTAGTGAATTTCTTGGGCCACTCGGCGCGAACTTCACACCGCAACTGCAAAAGAAGCAACAACGTAACCTTGAGGCTTTGAACACCTGAAGACGAGGTTTTTGAGTTCCTGAATCAGCTAAGATCAACTGCCTGATATTCCTTTGGCTTATCACTTTCATAGTACACTCGTTCTTCTTCAAGGTTCAGAATAAAACAAGAAATCACATCAATGAACTGTTCCATGAACATAATGAGATGTGAAAATTCTCCCGTGGTTCATTCAAAGTGGCGCCGAGTTCTTTGACTTCCCAGTCTCTTTTTTAGATATCCTTGATTTCACCTGCGCTTTATTCTGATTCGTGCTCCTTTCTCAATGGTTCTGTCCTAAATTTAAAGAGGAGGGACTTACTTCAAATGACATTCGAGGTACCTTTTCCGTCCATGACTCTCGATCTAAAGAAAACAGTCGCCAGCATTTTTTATCACCAAACCTGAATGAATTGTGCTTTCGAAGAGAAATGAGCCATATTATTTTGACCCCAATTCATCATTTTGCAAGGCTATTTTGTCTTTGATTACACGCAACGTTTGACGAACTGCTACTATCTAGAATGCATCTACTTCAGGCTTTTCTTTCTAGCTACTCGTGAGATGGCTAAATGTCCTTGAATGTTTCTACCAAGATATTTGACTGCTTTGCAGAATTCTGCCAAGCTCTCCGATCACTTTTCATATTGGCACTCATATCGCTGTGCGTGGTCATATTTCCACCTACTTTCCACAATTGAATTTTTTTTTCGAGTAAGATCTTGCTTGGAGTGTCCACGACTCTTTCAAAATACACAGTTTCACTTTGAAGTGCCTTGTCTAAAAAAAACCATGAAAACTACAGCAAAAGCTCTAACTCTTTTTTTTATTAAAAATCGGATGACTTCATCAAGAAATGAATCAAAATAAATATAAAAATTATGGCCAGGGCCAATGAATAGAATAGAAAGTGAGGGCAAAACACTTAAAACATAATGTTGTGCGCAGTCAAAATTTCTCTCAAACGAGCAACCTCGTCTTGCAACTCCGACTTGTCTTGCATCAAGTCCTCAACTTTCTCCTCCAATTGGCTCATTCTCTCCATCTTACGAGCACGCGAACGACGAGCAGCCTCGGTGTTCCGGGCACGCTTCATGGCAACGGGGTCGCTAGTTTCAATGGCGATTGGCTTCAAAGGCTGCGATCTTTGCTTCTTGATGTACGACACACAGCCCAAATGATCAACGCTCTTGCGCTTGGTTCCTGTAGATGAAGGAGTAAACTCATCCATCACAGGGGTGCTGAGCATTGGGGTCAATGGTGTTTCAAGCTGCTTAGCTTGTGGAGCCACGGGAATGAAGTCGAACGATTCCTTAAAGTCGTCTCCAACCAAATCGTCCAAGCTTTCTTCCTTGCCGGCAAACTTAGCATCTTCTGGGTCGTCGTCTTTGAACAATGACACCCAGTCTTCTTTAGAGTTGACTTTGCTGCCGTCGATCATGAAATCCAAGTCGTCAAACATGGGGGTACCATTGTAGCCGGTAGCATCCTCGGCATCAAGGTTGGTTGAGAACACAGAATCCAAAACATCAGTGTGAACCATGATAGGAGAATGGTCTGTTTCACCCGCGGCATTGGTACCGGCGGTTGGCAAGTGGCAAGACAACTCGTCAATGGTTTCAAGCTTAGGCGCCACAGGTGGTGGGCCGGCAATGAGTTCATGGGTGAAAGGATCGGTCTGCATAACTTGTATGTGAGAAGACATTTTGGGACAATTCAATATTTGTTTTTCTTGTATATCGGGGACTTGAGTTGGATACGTAATCTTGTAAATAAAATCAAAAACGTGGAAAATTTAAAAGTCGTAATAGTAGGAAATATTCAAAGGGGAATATTCAAGGTGGGACACCATTTGGAATAGAAGCATTATAGTAGCATATTGAGGGGGGAAAACTGGGAAGTTATCAAGAATTGATGTAATAACTTATGTTGTGTTTTTTTTCTTAGACGTTAGAAAAAATCGGAAACCTTAAAACCTTAGTGAATAGTTTAAGCGCACATTGTGGAAACTAGTATATTGAGAAAATCTGGGGAAAATGGGAAAATAAGGAAAGGTTTGTGTGGAGAAAGAGAAGAGGAAAAAAAAAAGATTGCAAAAGCTTGAACCGCACGGGAAATCCCCGAGTATATATACAAGCCGGGAGCGAAAAAAAAAAAAATCGCACTTTTTCGCACCTTGTCAAATTTTTCAAATTTTCTCAAATTTCCCGATTTTTCACAGCGTTTTCGTAAGATAGGCCCCGCCGCAAGCGGCAAAACTGCATACCATGCACACCATGCGCCACGTGCACTACCACATAGTAGCGGCCAGACCATTGCGAAGGGTAAATCTCAGACCGATTAGATTTTGGGTTGAGTCTAGGCAGATGTGAGTCACGGGTCTCGTCTCGCTAGAGATCGGCCAGCAGTTTTGTCACCCCTGAGAGGCGGGGAAACGTCCCCATTGAAGAGAAAAGGGGCCGCTCTTAAAACAATAAACAATAATCAGCATCAAATTATTCCATTTGTCAGGAGACCCATTTTTTTTTCCTGCGCTTGGTGGTTTCCTGTCTGGTGGTAATCTCTTTTACAGAATTTTCTTCGTTTTTTTCTTTTTTTTTTTTCTTGTCACGACGGAGTGAAGTCCGATTGTAACAATCTGCAGTCTGCATCGGGCCGTTTCCGCTTATGGGAGCAATCGCGTGTGTGAAACTCCGAGAAGCAACTTTTCATGAAAGTAGGACCCTAAATGCCAAGGTCGGTCCGCCGCTTCTCTTCGGTATCTCGCCTTTTCTTTCTGTGTGTTTTGCCGTTTCTAAGAAACCCATCACAAAACGCTTTTTTGTGTGTGTAGTGTAGCAGGAATCCGAGTCAAAACTATCACGTGCGCAGTGAAGTCGGAGTCAAGCATTTTCACGTGCGTTCCCAAAGCCTGAAGGCAGCACTCTTGCTTACGAGCTTTGAAGGTTCTTTAGCCTGTATGTTTGCAACCTTACAAATCGGGCAACCCGGACCGGAAAGTTCATTTTCGTAAACAAAAGTCCGTAGGCGAGACTCGTAAGTCAAAATTAGATTATGCTGGTTGATTGCAACAGCCTCAATTTTTGTAAACATCAGAAAGACACCGAGCCGCCTCGGGCATTTACAACAAGCTATTAACCAAAATCGATGGTGTTACTAGCATGAGGAAACCCATGGTTCAAAAGTGAACAGAACTTGTGATGAAGATTCAGACCTCGGATTTAACGACATCCTCATGAAATTTCCTAATTGTAACCTATTTACAGGAAACAATTTCACAGGAATGAAAGAGAGGCCATCAGGTGGACAGGCCCCAGGAATTTTTACTTGGTGAGCTTGCAAATCTAAGGCGAAAATGCACCAGTATTACCAATAATAGGCCGCAGTAAAAGCAAAACGACTGTGTGAATTGCCAGTTGATAACAGCTCAGGGTCGGACGAAAAAAAAAAAAAAAAAAAGTTTCCAAAATTCCCACTTGTTCTTATACATTTACGGCCGGAACCATTTGGGCATGCCCTTCGGTCTTGGCTTGGTGCTTGAGTCAGACAGGCGGCTGCTTCCCATTAGATTGGGGGTCTTTCTCGAATCTTCGTCGGCTTCGAGGTTGCCTCTGTGGTTTTCCAAAATAACTGTGGGCAATTCGCTTACATCCTTTCTTTGTAAATCTTCCTTGAGGTACGGGCCAGTGGCGGCACCTTGGGTCTCCCAGATCAAAAGAATCTTATCCTGTTGGAAATGCGGGTGATCATGGAGTGCTAAGTTATTTGCTCCAAACCCGAACAGAATTTCTTCAAAAGGCGGGTGGCCATTCCTAAGCAGGTAGCTGTTGGTAAATCTTTCAACAAGATAGGAGTCGAGTTTCTTCAACAACTGTCCCAATTTTGTAGCGGGGTCGTCAAAATGGAGGTCCAAAAGTGTGCGGTCCGGAAACCTTATGCGAATGGTATACTTCGAGGGTTTTCTGGGGGCTTTTTTCGCTGGTGGCCTGCCCTGCATCGACTTAAGGATCTTGTAGTATTTTTCGGCCTGGTTAGAAGTCAACTCATAGTCTTCATCCGGGTTTTCATATGACGTAGTACTGCTCAGTGGTACATAAACGGTGTCGTGTTTCTCCACCGGCAAAGTCCATGGATCGGGGGTTTTTGCCTCCACGGTTAGTTCCTGTCCTGACGTTTGCTGATGGGTGTTTGAAGTGTAGAAGGACTCGTCTGTGGCAATAGAGCTGCCTTTGCTGGTGGGGTCCTGGGAAAGCATCGAGCTTGGTTGCAAAGAAGCAGTAGGGAATTTCAGCAGTGGCAAATTTGAGTGCCGTTCTGTGTTTGCAACTTGAGAAATAGCTGGTTCTGGTTGTGATATGTTATTTTCTTCCTTTTGGGTATCTTTGAAGACGCTTTTGGTGGATTCGTTGGTAGATTTAGATGAAGCACCAAAATCAGAAGAAGATGGTGGTTTTGTGGCAGCAAGCTGTGGCTTATGAGCTCGAGCGTTGTCCGCTATGCGCTGGCGCTCAATTTCACGTCCCTTCTCCTGTCTAGCAAGCGCTGCCTGTTTGTCTTCGACGGAAAATCTAACAACTGCATTCGTCGAAGAACCCACCAAAGAACCAACCGTCATCAGATGGAATTCCCGCTGCAGATTATCTACTTTATGGCGCATGACACTCAAGTCGACGTGCTTGGAGTCCAAGACCACGTGGATATTCAATTCTTGGAGTAAATGGGTGAGTAAGCCCGGCAAAGTCATGTCGGATTGAACCTTTAAAATCTTGGTCACAGACTCTCCATCAACAGAGCCCACAAACTTTAGTACGGCAACAAAGGGTCCCAGAGACGTCGTGAGCGTGAGCTTTGCATTGTTGACAAGCCCCGTGAGGCGCACCGGCGTGAGTCCGTCGAGAGTTTTGCCGTTATGTGCCAAAGAACCGTTAGTGGTGGGTGGAAGGCGAAACTTTTCAAGCGAAAGTGCCACCAATTGGTTAACGTTTATGGTAGGCTTACATGCAACCTTCTTGGAGATATTCTGGTGCGATACGGAGAACGTGTATGACATTTGAGGGCAGATTTCTTTTGATTTGGTTGAAATAGGGCAGATTTCTGGGTTTTCTGGGGCAGTCTGGATTGTTGTACGGGCGAATCTGGGGCACGAGTGCGTGGGTGTAGAGGTGTGCGGTGGGTGGATATCCTGGGTATAAGGATAATTGGTGTAGATGTTCACGGGGAAAAGGTGGAAGGGAAAAAAAAGGGGAAAAGGTGGAAGGGAAAAAAAAAGGGAAATTTAGGTATAAAAGAGGGACAGTTGTGATATTTTCTAATGCTTTTGAAAAAAAAGGCACTGTTTTGAATAATCCCCACCAGAATAATCAATCAACCCTGTGCCCGTCCCAATCGGGAGTGTGAGTTTGAGTGCGAGTGTTTTGGTTGAAGGTCACTTGTGCTATGGAGGGATGAATTGGAATCATCAAGACCAAAAGGGTTTTGTTCTTATGGTGTTCTTTTCTTGGAACTATTTGATATCCAAAGTCCATTCTGACTGCCTAAAGTATATAAGTGTGACTTCTTTTTTAGTAGTTCCATGTAGGTACTGCTGAGGCATCACGTACCAGGACTCCTGTTCCAAGCATCATTAAATTAGGCAAGGTCGAACCGAAAGGATATGCAAGAATTCAGGTCAATAGGTGAGAACAAATCGGAGAAACATCAGATTACCTGTGTGTGTAAGTCAAAATGGGGAGGTCAAAATGGGGGGTAGTCGGTAAAAATGGGGGGTAGTCGGTAAAAATGGTCTGGAGAACATGAACTAGTACCGTTTTTGGTGGGAGATATTTGACATGTCTTCAAAGATTACCAGACAGTATCGTACCATAACCAGTTACCACCATGAGTATCATCTTAAAGAACAGAGGAAGGTATTTTTTGAACCACCAAAAACGTAATTCCACGACTGCGGAATATTTTCAGGTACATCAAAAGATAACCACCTTGAATTCATGAAAGGTTGAACGAAGTTTAAACAGCAACTAAAGATCTTTCAAGAGCGCCAGCAGCATCAAAGATCATTACGAACATCAAAGATTATTAAACATTCATATGACCATTCAAGCAATTCAACGAAATAATACACTTGGTCCTTAAGTGAGGTTCGCACTTTATGGATTCCCCACACTGCCTTCGAAATACTCAACGTAGAATTTTTTTTTCTTCTTCTTTTTTTTTTTGTTCTTTGTTCTTTGTTTTTTCTGTTTTATTCTTTTTTCTTATATTTAATTCTTTAGTGGAATTAGCACAACACCCAACACCCAATAATCTTATCGGCTACTATATTGTTTTGTCCCCCACGTCCACTCTTATAGTGGTCTCTGCTAGGGCAATGACTTGTGCTGTGCACGTGACCCAGCATTCTTATCAGATCATATTACAACTTGCACTTTTTGCCTCCGTAGCCTCGCCACTAAATTTACCCCGTGCATCTACACCAGGTCATCGATCAAGGTTCGTACAAATTTCATCTCAGCACGCAGCTTCAAGTCACTTCAAGTCGCTCCAAGTGATTGTTTTGCTTCACCTCGAAAATGTGCTGTTGTCCGTGCCTCGCAGACGTTTGTCTTGTGGTTATGTCGGTGCTCTTCCCTCCTCTTCCCGTATGGATCCGTAGAGGCATTTGCTCGGCCGACTCTTTGATCAACATTGTTCTATGTTTTCTAGGCTACTTGCCTGGGTTGATCCATTCGTGGTACATCATTGCCAAGTATCCTCCATACACCAGCAACTACGACCTGAAGGTGTACTATGTGTACCAGAACTCGTCCGATTTAGAGAGTCAAAGTCACCACCATCACCACCATCACCATCATAACTATAATTATAATCAGGGCAACTCGGGCATTCCAAGAATTATCAGTGTGGAGCCCTTGGCATCTTCTTCGCCCAACTATGGGTCTACTAATGAAAACACTTTGCGTGAGGGGGCATCTGGTGAGGTGCCCCCACCATATTCTGAGTTTTCCCCAAGAAAGTAGCGGCTGAACGGCTGAACGGATGAAAGAAACGGTGAATGGTGAACGGTGAATGGTGAACGGTGAACGGGATAGTGACTCTCCTGGTGTTCTTGCTCCGATATAGACGGTTACCTAGAGTGAATGGCTTAATTTGGGTCTCAGGCAACAGTTGCTTGTTTGATTTTGTTGTTTTCAGTACCCGTCATTCTAATCCTGTTTTGCTACAACGTTCTTCGGGATATGCCAAATCTGATGCATTTTTGGTGGTGTTTGGCCAATGGAGCACACTGTTTGAGTATTGTTTAGTTAGGTCATTAAACACGGCTTACGGCTCTTTGACTTTTGGCTCTTTGACTTTTGGCTCTTTGACTTTTGGCTCTTTGACTTTTGGCTCTTTGGCTTTTGGCTCTTTGGCTTTTGGCTCTTTGGCTCTTTGGCTTCTTAATGTTTAAATTTTCTTTCCATTGCTTATGTCTTGTTTAATACATGAAAACATTTTGTTGGACTGGCAGTCAGAAAATTCTTTTGAACACGGCTCGTTTCCAAGTTGCGATGCTTCGAAAGGTGCTCTTGTCCTTGATCTTCCATGATGACGGGGTGTCTACTTACTGCGGAACGAGGTATGGCCGGGATTTCCGTGTTTTGCTTTAAAGTGCAAAGGAGATATACGGGGTCAAAACTAGAACTAACTCACTTCCTTTCTGAATGAGAAGGTTGTATTTTGCAGTGCTTTTATCATTCCAGCTTGGAGAAAGACATACAAAATACCTACAAGACACACAAGAGACAAAAGACACCAAAGATAACCTCTTCATTCTCCCGAGGAAGTTTCCAGATCATTTTCCGAATCAATATAACACAAATCTTGACAAACAAACAAAAAAATAGGATAATTCCAAGAATTAGGTTAATTGATCAAAAAAAAAAAAAAAAAAAAAAACCGATGGGTCAAATGCGACGCACCACGTACTGGTGGCATGCTGGGACTACACCCTTCTTATCCGGATGCCTACCCCAGGTACTTTAATCGGTCAAATTTCCATTGAATTATTTTTTCTTAGTAGTCCATCTGGGTTTCCCGAGAGTTTCTATTCTAAATTATCTCTTTCTAACCAAGAAACCTCATTGGAGAATGATTTTTAACCACCCTGAAACAGCCTGATACTGGGAGTCCCGTTTTGAAAGGTGCGCTTTCATAGGGCCGAATAGGACAGATACTTCATGAATAACCTCATTGTTTTGTGCATAATGTCTGCACTTTTCTCTGGCCTACTGCCTCCTGATATGTTAGCAATCTTTTGGAAACCCAGTGGTAATTATATGAGCTTACATAGGTCAAGCCTACGATCATAGGCCCAGACGGCTCCATACCTGGCCAATATGCCAGGACTTTCGCTAATATCACACCAAAGGACTAAGATCACCGAGCCCCAAAGTCTTGTGGAGGCACTATCAAACGTCAGACCAAGCAATAATTATATAGTTATTCATCTAAGCTCCTAAAGTAAAGTCAACCAACTAGACACTATTTTTGTTTTTTGTTTATTGTTTTATGTTTTATGTTTTATGTTTTATGTTTTATGTTTTATGTTTTATGTTTTATGTTTTATGTTTTTTGTTTTTTGTTTTTTGTTTTTTGTTTTTTGTTTTTTGTTTTTTGTTTTTTGTTTTTTGTTTTATGTTTTTTGCAGAGCCAAATACGTTAGCACAATCCCCAGTTTCCTAAGTTTTTTTTTCCCGTTTTCTCTCTTCCTCTGGTTCTCTCCGTTGATAATCTTTGAGGCTTACTTGGTTTCTTTTATGAATAAATTGACATGAAAAAAGTGGCAATGTAAAAAAAAAAACATGAGTCGTGTTCATTAACTTCCGCGAATCAAATCTTTAAAGTACATAATTTTTATGCTCAATGGAAATTGCCTTGTTGAGTAATAAAGCGCGCCCAGCACTCGTGCCAGGTAAAACTAATTTATTTGCTAAAACTAGCATGAATAATAACACCATCACTACCACCACCAACAGTAAAGCAAGTGGTGATGATCCTTTTTAACTAATCCTTTTTAACTAATCCTTTTTAACTAATCCTTTTTAATTCCTCGACAACAAAAAACTCAACATCAAGAAGCCTGGTCGGGTATTTCCCTGGCATTAAATTCCCGCCTCGGTGGGGCCGCACTGGAACCGCTACCGCCTGCGTCTGCACTTCCACCTGAACCTGCACCTGCGCGGCCCGCCGCCACTTATCTGGCTTATCTGGGTGGCCCTAAACCAAAACTAGACCCACCGCAGCAACACCACACAAGGATATTCTCATTTTTCACCTTTTCCAAAAACTTTTGTTCCCAGTTTTTTTCTCTTTGCACAATCTTGGTTCTCTTTATATTTTTCTTATTTTCCTTCCGGACATGTCCCTCATTAACAACGCCATTGAGGCAATGGGTAGCCAAAACCATCCCAATTCTCCCACTTCTCATGCTCGCCCGGAAGCCTCGGTTGGGTGGTGGACCTCGGTCAAAGACTGGTGGAGCGTTTCTCTGGCACTCCAGAAACCCACGGAAAAAGCCCTTCATAAACCTCAGTTTGCTGCTGCTCGTGCGCGGAACGTGAAAATCGAATACGACTTGTTCCGGGCGGTTCTTTCGCCGGACGTGTACATTTATCCGCCCCACCCAGAAACACTCGAAAAAGACGTGTCTCAGTCCTCGACACACCTAATAACCGCCAGGTTTCTCGATACAACACTCCCGGACGGACCCGTGCCTGGCGCTTGTTTTATCCATGAGCTCGAAATCACCCACGCTGCTGATTTGACATTGCCTCGTCGTCACCTCGTGTTGATCCACGGCTACATGGCGGCCATGGGTTACTTTGTCAAGAACGTCGAAGCAATTGCCAAGCTGTACCCAAATTTGGTGGTACATGTCATCGATATGCCCGGTTTTGGAAACTCTGCCCGGCCAGCATTTCCAAGTTCTCTTTTGTGGCTCCCAAAGGGCGCGTCTCGTGCCGACGAGATCCGCCAGATCATCCATGTCGAAAACTGGTTTATAGATAAGATAGAGCTTTGGCGAATAGCGAAAAACCTCATCCATTTCGACCTTGTCGGCCACTCCATGGGCGCCTACGTTTCGAGCTGCTACCTCTTGAAATACAACACGCCAGACGCCAAGATCGTCGATCGGTTCATGCTTGTAAGCCCCTTGGGTACTGAATCCAGCGATATCAGCTTGATTAACGACAAAAAGCTCCAATTCAATCACCACGATGTCGCCAGCAACCCTTTGAACGAGATCTTTGCTTCTCAGGGCCCGGGGGTTCAAGAAATTCTGCAAAACGAAGAAATTCTCTCGCTTTGGAACCGCTTGGGCAAGCCCAAATTCCCTCGCAATGCTGTGCTCCGCACTCTATGGAATAACCACATTTCTCCGTTCCAGCTACTCCAATTATTCGGCCCATTTTACTCCAAACTCTTATCGTTCTGGTCTTTCCAGCGATTCCAGCACTTATCTGCCAACTCTGCAAAATCACCAACCCCGTCAGTTGATCCCGTAAACTCTCCCGCAGATTCAGCCAATGATAACATCGACTTAATTTTGAAACTCCACGAGTACTCATTCTCGATTTTCAACCAATATCAGGCCTCTGGTGAGCTTGCCATCACCAAATTCATCAACCATGAGATTGTACCACGGCTTCCTCTTTGCGATCGTGGTTTTGTCGAATATTTGAACGACTCAAAAACAAGAACCCTCTGGATGTATGGAGATAAGGACTGGATGAACCTGAAAGGTGGAGAATACTGCGTCGAGAAGCTTCAGACCTTGAGTTCCCCTGCTACGAACCATGTCACTATTAAGAACGCCGGCCATCATATCTACTTGGATAATCCGGAGGACTTTAACAACGCTGTCATTGACTTCTTTGGGTACTCCCAATGAATTTCCAACATCTTCTTGGAACAACTTTTGATTACACTTTGTCGGATACAAATTCTTCACTTCATCCTATACATTTATCCGTGCATTAATCTGCCTCGCTATATGCCACCTATTTTAGGCATATTATATAGCAACCCGGCCATTGCGCTGGGACTATTCCATTATCTAGAATAAATTAAAAAGAACATCAAACGCTGTCTCCGGCGTCATTTGAGAAAGAGCGCGCAAAACTACGCCCTTCTCGACATCTGACTTCATCAACTCTGACATCTTATGCGCGGCGTCTATCACGTTCTTTTCAATACCTGCTAGCTTTGCTACATTCAACCCATACAGGTTCGACACCACGCCAGCCACTAGTTTATAGAGAAACACTACTTCTGGCCAGTCGCTCTCGTCAGTCTCATTGGAATGCTTCTCCACGAATGCCATATGATGATTTTTCACCACGTGGTGTTCGTTTTCAAGGACGTGGAGCGACGGGTAATGCGTGATAAATAGTGTCAAGGGTCCTTTCTTATCCTCGATGATATACTTGAGAATAGAGTATGCAAGCGCAATTCCATCACTTGTTCCTGTACCTCTACCAATCTCATCAAGAATGATCAAAGATTTGGCTGTGTAGTTCTTGATTATACTGGCGCATTCCAGCATCTCCACCATGAACGTAGACTTACCCCTTAGGATGTTGTCGGATGCTCCCATGCGGATATATATAGAGTCGAAGATCCCCAACGTTGCTTCGGAACACGGTAAGAAACTACCCACTTGTGCCATGATAACAAACAATGCAATTTGTTTCACCAACGAAGACTTGCCTCCCATATTAGGCCCAGTGATGATGAGAACTCTGTTTTCATCGTAGGATAATGAAATATCGTTCGGAACATATGCCCCACGGTTCTGAGGTAAGTTCAGGAGGATAGGATGGCATCCCTGACGGATATTAACCACCTGCTTATCCACCAACTTTGGTTTTACGTAGCTAGCATTGCCATCTTCCTGTGCAATAGTGGAGAGTGATAATAGACAGTCGAACCATGATAAGTTGCGCACAATCTCCCGGAGATACTCGTATTCGGAGTCGATTTCCTGGAGAAACCGATTGAAGCAAGTGTCACATTCCTTGACAAGCTTATCATTATGATACTGGAGTTTCTTGTGTAGCTTTGCGACCGTGGGCGTTCTGAACCGCGATACTGTTTTTGTTCCGCTAATCCGGAGCCAATCCAGGGGCAACGCATCCACTTGCTTTCCATTGCGAACTTCTATGAGATGGGTCTCCTTCAAGTTAGTGACAAATGCCAACTGTGGGCGTTTCAAGAGGCGTCTAATCGCTTGAAGTTCGTCATCTAGTTCACGTTCAACGCTGGAGATATTCTCGAACTCTTGAGAAATGGCGTCGTATTTTGGGTTGTTTTCGTGAACAAAAAATTTGGTATTTTGTTCGTTGACATCTTTATCGTTGAGAGCAGCACTTCCATTAATCTGTGCCAACATTAAGTCTACAGTCTGTGCAGTGCTTGCCCTTAGCAAAGAGTCCATGATCTCAGTGAGTAGCTCACTTTTTGCGAATGTCCTTTTCATCTCGTCGATGCCCTTTTCACCAAAGTTTCGGAAAACATGAAGAACGTCTATATAGCTTTTGAGCATTAAAAAGAGTTCTTTCCGGGTAATCTTTTCGGTTTGGTACGTCGCCGAGTAGTGGATTTTGATCAAGAGTTTATCGAGATCCACGCCGCTCTTGCCGATCCTGGTCAATATGGCCTTGAATGAGTCAAGAACATGCACAAACTCGCCAGATGCCAAGCTTGCCACTGCATCTAGCCTTTTCTCGATATCGGTCTTGTTGACGAGTGGTTTCCCAATCCAATTACGGAGCATGCTTGCACCCTTTCGGGTCTTGGTGTGATTCATTAGCCAGTACAAACTTCCTTGCTTTAGGGCTGGATCATCATCTACCTGGAAAATATCCAACGCCCGGAGTGTACTTGCAGGTAATACCATGTACCTGCCCGATTCCGTGAACGATGTGAAGTTGGATGTGATTGTAAAGACGTTGCTGAGATTGAACTCAGCAAGGTACGCCACAAGCTCTGCGATACAGCTCTGAACTGAAGCGGGATAGTTGAGACAGAAGTGTTCAGCCAAATGGGCGTATTTTCCGGCGGCATCCAAGTTGGAGAAGAACTCGTCCAAAGCAAGGTGCACCGCTTCGGGGGCCTTTTGTGGCACAAAGTTGATGGTGGCCGCCGGGTTCTGGAGCTTGAGTGCAACCCTCACTTCCTTGGACACACAAGACGTGGGATTAATCACAATGACTTCACTGGGATTCAAGTAGGCAAGGCGCGTCTCAAGTTGCTCACGGGCCAAGGTGTCGGAGAAGACGTCATACAAGATATCGCCCGTGGCCGGTTGGACGGCGACAATCCCGGTTTCACCCGGGTGCCGCAGCTCGTCAATACACATGATGTACCTATCGGATTCAGCAGCCGAGGAATCCAAGGAGAGTCCAGTGCTGGCAGCCTCGTCCCCCATGTATGTGGCTCTAGTGTATACAGCGGTAATGCGGCGCTCAAAAAGGCTCGATTTGTTGGAACTTTCTATGGATTTGACTGCAGCGGTTTCGGTCTGCTTTACAACACCCACTTTGAGTCCGTGGTTGAGAAGACGTTGCAAATGTATGTGGAGACGCGTGTCGGGGATAGAACAGTACGCGTATCGGTCATGGGTACGTTCCTCGAGCTCAAGATTGCCAGGAATAAGCATGATGTTAAGGAGCTGAGACGCCATGACGGCATCCTGGCCAAAAAACTTATATTTGTACCCAACCTGGATTGCAAGAACTTTGTCCAAGTTTGCAGCCTTTAGGTCTTTGTATTGTTGTTCGAGAGGAGTCAACTTCACGGAAGGGACTTTATGCCCCAGCTGTTTCGCCCGGGATGGGGCGTCTTTTTGGATAGGTTTCTTAGCCGTGGATTTTTTAGAAGCAGGGGTTTTCAACAGCGGCTTTGCATCGTCGGACTTGGTATTTTCGTCCGAGGATTTCTGTCGAAACGAATCTAGGACGGTTTTTTTCAATGGCTCTTTGACAACAGAGGAATTGTGTGAGGATGAGTTCTGTGAGGGTAGGTTTTGTGAAAGTTGTACTTCCTGCAAATCTTCCAAACCATCCAAATCATCCAATACGATTGTTTGGGTATCTTCTTGGGCGCTTTCGGGGTTGCGTTTATCCCCATTAGTTCTCGGGTCCTTCAGTGCGGAACTCACCCGGTTTTTGGGGCCTTGATTCCGGGGTTTTTTGCTCGGCAGAAACGATAGTTCCTTGGACTTTCTTTTGGCTTCGAAGCCCTCATCAGTGCTGGTGGCTGGCGACAGATTTGCCCTTGGCAGAGGCCTGGGAGAAAAGAAACTGCTTATAGACGGCTGGCCTTTAGCTGCAGAAGGCTTTTTCATGTTAGCTTCGGGAGTTTATTTCGGTGTTTTCGACTTCTATTTGTGTTTTTGTTTTTGTTTTTGTTTTTGTTTTTGTTTGTATTTTTGTTTTTGTTTTTGTTTTTCTAATTGGCAATTGCCAATCTATCAAATAGAAAATGGGTGAGTCGAAAAAGAACTACATCAGTAAAAAAAATTGTAATGTTCTGGGGGAACCTTCGTTTGGGCCGCGGGGCCATGGGCCTTGGTGGGGCCCCACGCGATGTCTCGTGTGCGAAACCCAGGGCCATGTTTTCTGGGGCACCAAGGATACACCAGTAGCTTTGGTGCCCTTGGCCTCCATGTCAGTTTAATTTGATATACTTTGGTAGATGTGAAACAGTGGGTCTACAGAAGTATCCGAATATTTTCGAAAAATAAATTTGAAAGAACGATTACTTAAAAGATTATTTTCATGCCAGCCAGCGTGGCAGGATATTCGCGGTTCAGGGCCTGGAATGGATAGTTGCAATAGGATTCACTTCAGCAGAAATGGCGGAGTTCATTTTGCATTTATAATTCAACGACATTTTTTTTTTTTCTGGATGATTTGGGTTGTGGAAAAATCACCCAATATTTTTAAAGAACCGATGGTCTTAGGAATTTCGGGGGAAGGGGATCCTTCTTCATGGCTCCAATTATTTTTTGCCATTGTTTAGGTGCCATTGTTTGGGTGCCATTGTTTAGGTGCCATTGTTTGGGTGCCATTACATGTGAATAGGTGCCCCGTGTGAGTCCATGCCGAAGATCTCCCACCAAGGGAACAAGAGCACAGAAGATTTCCAACAGAGTTGCTGGGTGACCAAAAATTGACTTTTTACTATATGTTGAGACTGAGAGATTACTCCAAATCCTGGTATAATTATAATATAACTTTTTATTGGATTGTCAGAAATAGTTATAAATCTGCAAATTGTAAGAAGACGAAAGAAACAGGTAGGAAGGAAGATTGTAGGAAGATGTTGAATGAAGATTGTAGATTGAAACTTATTAAGTAGAAAAAGTAGTTAAAATAAGAATGGCCTTTCCAAGAATAGATGTGGAAATGCCGGGGTTTATATATTGCGGTAGGAAAAAAGGGGCTCGCAGGGTTTTAGCCCGCACCGTGTTTTAGCCAAACACTTATACTCTATCTGACATGGATATCCTTATAGTCTATAAGATCGACATGAGCAAACTCCACAAGGATTCCTTCTAGTAAAAAAAAAAAAAAAAAAAAAAAAAAAAAAAAAAAAACACTCTTTCTTCAATTCTCTAGGCTAGATTATCACTGCTTTTTGTAAAACGGTACGCACATCTGGTTTGATAATTCTTTGTCACCTAATAGGGCCCGCAGTCTTTAAAGAGGTACATGAAGTAATCGGTGACTATACTTGTGAAACCACCAGCACAATATGTTTTATTGGGATATTTCACCAATTTTTGAGGGTTTCTTGAAGGCCTTTGAAAGAAAAGAATTTTAAAGCACTTGAAAAAAAAAATACTCACAAACGTCTTCAGAATATTTCTATCTCCCTTTGAATACTCTGCTGATTTCCTCCTGGTATGGCCTGGCGCACCAGGATGTGGACGCACCCAAAACGTCTTTTTGTCATTCACCTAATATGAAAAACTATCTTCTTAAACTCGGCAAATTCTTCTAGATGGCACTTCAATTAAAGGACCCTTTCTACCCCCAATCCCAAATTCCGGAACTCGTAAACTTCTTAAATTCTGAACATGTGCTACATAATTCTGTTGGCTTCGCGGGTCCTTTTTTGTTGCACCCTTGTGTTGTTTCGGTTTAAGCTTGCAGCAAAACCATTTTGTTAAAAAACATTTGAAACTAATAAAATCACTACAATTTCTTCTTAAATTGTACTTCTGGAAACATGAAGTGGATTTTATTTTTGGAAAGAACTGGTCTTTGAATTTCTACGGTTTATAAGTTTTATGATTTATCAATTTCTCCTCGATTTTTAATTAATTTAACGTTTTTTTAAGTCAAGTTCCCAAAAATGATAAAAACGCCGATAAGTTAACAAAGGAAGCAAAAGAAGAAGCAAAAGAAGAAGAAAAAAAAAAAAAAAAAAAAAAAAGAAAGCAATTAGTTTGTATGACTAGAGTTTGAGTCATTTCACGAATTATTTGATTAAGAGGCCTTAAGTTTCCTCTCGCCCCAGAACACGCCTTCGTCTTCACACCCACTCCTATACTGAAGCACTATCCGACCAAAAAACAAAAAAAGAGAGCAAGATGTATCACCGATACACCAAGTTAAACGCGCCAAGTGCACAATAATGTTCAATTGTTTGCAGTTTGTTCCTTCTTTATTCCGTTTGTCTTCAACGTTTCCTCCATCATACCCTCCGTCGGCATAAGGCCCTGTCACGTGACTTACGCACCGCCCTCTCCACCAGGACCCTTCATTCACATCGCCCACAGTGTCCCCGAAGTCAAGCCTTCATGCAGGCTTATCAGCGAAAAAAAGCCCAACATCGAAATCGGTAAAAGACTCTCCACACACAAGATTTTCTTTCTTTTGTCATGCCTCCCGGGAAGCGCCAGCTATCACGTAAAGGATGTTTTAGCTGCAAGAAATTGAAAATTAAGGTACGTTATCGTCAACTCATCCTCTTGAGGTGTTTCCTCGGACTTTAGGGTTGTAAGATCCGGCCCCAGATATTGCTCATGTTACTGATCTTTAACAGTGTGACGAGGCAAAACCGTCCTGTGAATATTGTACCCACACGGGTCGTGATTGCGTTTATCCTGATCCCGTTACTGAGCCGCCCGGACTACTCTGCTCAAAACCTGCCCAAACAAGACCCTCTCGGTCACGGTCTCAGCACCCCGAAACCCTGCACATCATTCTCTCACATCTGCGATTGCTTGATACCAATGAAAACTCCCCCATTACATCTGTACCCGAGTCTTACGAAGCATCCATCAATGGTAATACTGAATACCAGGCCGAATTCTTAGATGAAGACTCTTTTGCCGACCACGTGCTCCTGCCGCGCCCGTACAATTCCATGTCCACGCAGTTGCACATGACGCGATTCGAACTACGCCTTCTCCGGTTCTTCCATGACCAGTGCATTCCTTATGTGGTGATCAACGGCAATAAGAAAGCCTCTCATATTTGGCGCACATTGTTTCCAAAATACTTTGCCTCGCTGGACTTGGTCCGCCAGTCAACATATGCCATGGCTTGTCTCAATCTATGGCCAGTGACAAACCTCCCAAACCTATTGGAATCCGATAACCATGAATGCACCTTCCACATTCTGTCATCTAATGTGTCTCAACGTGAAATCCAGTATTCCCATGTTTTCGACAACTTATCGGTTTTCGAAAACACAAATGAAAGTATCTTCCTGATCACAACCTCATACTTCATATCTACTCTACAGTCGTCCCAGAAGCTTGCGGCTGAGGGGAAACACCCAAAAGATCTCACTTATGATGACTTGGCCAAGTTCTACTTCTCAGGATACCTTATTTTTGCCTATGCGGGAATTCACCCGCACTGTGTTTTGCCGTTGATCGAGCATGACTCAGAAAACCCAGCGGACTTCATGGGATTTTTTGCTGGAATGCGACGGATTTTCACCGACGCTGCTATCGGAATGCGTGAAGCAATCATCGACACATTAATAGAATATGATTTCTTGATTCCAACTTCCACGTCAGAGAAAATCGGGTTTGTAGAGGTGTTGAGGGACCAACTCTCAAGGTACCACTTCGCCAACACCACATTTTCCCACATCGGCGCCCAGCTTTGTGCCGAAAATGAGACTTTGAAGAATTGCCTCCGCTTGCTCGAATCTTGTTACCTCTCCACATTGAGGGAAGGACACCCGACGCCGTTCTTCAAGTTTTTGTCACTTTTGGATGACGACTTCATTGAATTGGCCCGGGCTCGAAACTATTTTGCGCTCCGCGTGTTATTCACTTTCAGCTGCATCTGTATTTACTGCCAGTTTTATCTTCTGTTTAACGAAAATGTGTGGGTCCAATTTGTGAAAACTTTTGTCCAAGATTTCTCTCCATTATGTGATTCGGACGCAGCGTTGTATGAGCATGTGATAACGAAGCAAGTATCTGCTGACCCCAGCAGATTTGCACATGAAATGCGGACTTTGAATCGGTTGTCTTTCCTATTTGGTCACATAGTAGACCCTTGTGATACTCGTTAGAAACTATGCTAGTTCTTCTTTTTCTTTTTCTTTTTTTTCTTTTTTTTTTTTCTATTTTTTTTTGAATGCATAATGTAAGTTAATGTTTTTATTCTTCCCTGACTCGGGCAAAACTTATACTTTTCACGTTTGGAGGCGGTAACAGATGTTCATCCTCCGAAAGCCTTTGGTTATCGTGGAGACCCTTCATTCGTAAGTTCGGAAGACTGGCTTGCAGACCCGAGCGGTAGTTTCTTGATATGGCAAAGACAAACTTCTTTTCGACCTCGTCCGGCGGGTCGAACCTCGAGCTTGATCGCGTGAGCCTATCGTTAGGTGAACCGTCGTTTACGTCACTATGGGTAACAATCAGTTTGGCAGGCGAAAGCTTATATGGGACCTCACTCAAGCTGGGCCTGCGGCTTTGACGGAGGGCCGCGCTTGGAGACTCTGCGCTGCGGAAGACATTCACCAACTTTGCGGGCGTGGATGTGTTTCGCTTTAAAGACTCAGTGCTGCTCTGGGGTCGAAGTATATTGGAACTAGGATACTTGTTAAGTGGAATTCTGTCTTTAGAAGACATATCGTGGCCAAGGGGTTCGGAAGAAAGCAGCAGGGAATCAGATAATGCCATGGCAGCAGAGGTGCTTTTGCGCCGGGTGGAAGACACAGGCGAGAAGCTGAGCTGGTTGATGAAGGAACTCGATGTGGGAGTTGCTACACTGGAGTTTTTCCCTTGAGTCAAGGATGGAACGTCAAGCACCTGGCTTGAAACGTGTCCTCGCAGCTGGGGCTGCAGTTGTGGCTGCAGTTGTGGCGAGGGCGGGTAGATATGGGCGTCAGTATCAAACTTATACAGCGGGCGGGCCTGTAATGATGCCAAAGAAGATTTACGAGACTGAGTACTAGTAAACTCCACTTGGAGTGGGCTTATAGGAAGGTGTGATGCCTGGGGAATGGTGGAGGTGCGTGTCATGAGCGGGGATCCACGGAAGTTGAATGCAAAAGACTTTGCGTGGGGCCGAGCGGGTTTCTGAGGATCTGCAGAGGTTAGCGTGGCATCCAGGTCTCCTGAGTTTGGCAAGGAACGCAGGTGCTTGCGACCCTTGTGAAGTTGGTCTGAGGTTGGCGCCATACCTGCGGTGGAGCCCGGGTCCGCAGGATCTTGGGCCAAGGCTACCGAGTTGGGCGGCTCTGCGTCTGGACTAACGCCGTCGTAGGCGTCGGAGTCCAAGGAAGTGCGTGATGTGGAGGCAATGTTGGCGTAATAAGCAAGAGAGCCGGCACCAGGACTGGCAAAGGGCGGCAACCGCGAGTACTTGTCGCTGGTGAGATCCAAAACAGACAGTGCCGAGTCCCACAGTGGCGCAGCACGGAGGGCCAACTCATCTTCGACTACACGGTCGACCCATTGTTTTTTCAAGGTAAAGTATGCGTGCTCCATTTCAAACAGAGCCGCATGAGAAACGGCATACTGGCCGCGAGAATTGGGGATGTTTTCGTAATGTAGCACTACTGCGTGGAGGAAGGAACGGATCTGATCGGATGTGTCCAACTTATCTGGGACAGGGTATGTTGTTTTCAGGGCGGTTTGTGGGGCTAGCCCCACGGGAGGCCCTTCTGGGGCCGGGGTGGGAGAAGAGCCCGATTTACAAGTAGAGGCGCCGTCTAGCGGTCGGTGTTGCATGAGTGCATGTCCCATGATGAATTTAAGGAGAGCCTCGATACACTTGAGGTCACCGTGGGCAAAACAAAGATGGAGACAGGTATCGCCGTTTGCGTCAGTGAGGGACCAGTCCGCGCCAAACTCAAGGAGCAACTTTAGGCCGTCAGTAAAGCGCCACACACAGCACACATGGAGAGGGGTCCGCAGAAGCGGCCCGCCCTTGTAGTCGAGCCAAGGACCGCCGCAGAACTCCTGGAGGAGAAAATGAAGCGTTTGTGAGTGGTGGTGTCGGAGCGGCATATGGAAAAGCGTCCAGTTATCAAACGTGACAAGATCAAGGCCACAAAGCGACAGGGGCACCACAACATCCGGCCCGGGATGCACACAAACACGTCTCATGATGGAAACAACGTGAAAACAGATCAAGTAGTGGCCATGGTATGAGGCATAGTGGAGATTACACCAACCTGAATGGTCCGGGTCAGTATTGAGCCAGAGTTCGGGGAACCGGGCTAAAATGCGTTTGGTGCTGGACAAATTGCCGCCCACCACCGCCTTCCGTAGTCTCTCGGCGGGATCCAACATTGGGTAGGCGGAATGCAAGAGAGAAAGTGGCAAAAAAAGAATGCAACAAAAAAAAATGCAAAAAGAACAAGTTTAGTCACAGGTTGAAAGATGTGGCACGGCTTGGTTCCGGTCATTTGCGGCCATACCATATAACGCAGGCAGGCAGGCAGGAAGGCAGGAAGGCATCGGTTGCTGAGCGTGCGAATTGCGAATTGCGAAGGCACGGGTGGGCCCAGGGTGGGGCCAAGACAATTCCCGAAGTTAACGGCATTTAATTTTTGCAGTTTGAAGTTTCTGTTTTGTTTTTTGTGGGGTTGTGGGCTTGCTTTGGAGTTGTGTTCAGGAGGGAAATTATTTTAAGGAATATTTTGTTTGTCATGGCCAGTGGGCGTGTGGCTTGTGGAGCCTGGAAGCGTGAGCGTATGGGTGTATGAGCGTATGAGCCCTGGGTTGGATTGGTGCGATTCGCTTGGTCATTTTCGCACCTTGGATTTTCGATGTTCGTCACTCGCACAGCATGCTGGCATGTTCTTATTTATTTTTTTTATTTTTTTTCTTGGGGGGTTTACCAGTAAGCTCATAATTTTAATAGTTCATGAATGCCAGTCTCGCTAAACGTTCAAAGGCTTCAACAATATCTTTATAGCTCGCATATCAACAATGTCGTTGTGACGGTGCGTTTCTGAAGGGCAAACACGATTTCTATCTTTTTCTGGTTTCTGCGCAACAGTTGGTGCAACTTTTTGGTGCGACTTTTTGGTGCAACTTTTTGGTGCAATTTTTTGGTGCAACTTTTTGATGAATGTAACTTTTTACTTGTGTACGTATAAGCACTTGACAGGAATATTTGAACCTTCGGACGAAGTTACTCGAAAGCGGAATCTCCAGGAAAATTTAGTTTCATGGGTTTCTCTGGGGCTTCTCGGGGGCTTCTTAGAGAAAAACACAGAAATGTAGGTAAATTCATCAGAAATTACTTGCGTCCAAGGGTTATTGCATCTCGATAGTAGAGTACCCATTTGGAAAGTAAACCAAATGAATCAGTAAATCAAGTAGACCAAAAGACTCATTGAGGTTTCACACGGCACATAAAAAGCAGTCTACTAAAGCATTTTGGCTGTTTCGCGTATGAATTGTGTTTTTAGGTGTGCTTGGTCTAACACGCGATTCGACTTGGCCCAATACGAAATCAGTTATCGTTTTGTTTTTATCTTACAGATGAAACACCACTCCACAACTATGACCACAATTCTTTAGATTTCAATATAGTTACTTTATAAGCCCGTGTGAGGTTTCTTACCTGAGAAATCTCCCTAGCCTGAGAAATCTCCCAAAAAAGTTCATCTTCAGGGCATTGTCTGGAGGTTCAACACATAGCACCAGTGTGATTACCGAACATAGTTCAGGGAATATTGTGAAGGAAAAATGAAGGTGTCCGAGGTAGCAGGATAAAGAGTACGAATAATGGTGGAAACACCAAGAAGAAAAAGCCAAAGAAATAGTAGCTTTGGAGGTAGATTGGTTTGAACCTTCTATTTATTAAGGGAGGAGCTGAGTACTTTAGTGTATTCTAATTGGAAGCATGTATATTGTTTGCTTGGGAAGTGTCTCCTCAGTTTGCAGCCGAAAAGTGACGCAACACGCTCAATTATTGACTCTGACTGCCTCTAAAATAAATGAACGAAAGGAGCCTCATCGCAAGACTAAGGGAGCAGCGAGGAGCAACAATAATTACCAACTAACATGGAAAAAGGCACCTTTTAGGAAACAAGTGGTTGCAATCCATCCCCAAACGATTAAGGGTGATGGACTAGGCCGATAAAACCGGTATTCACTTCAGCTGTAGACTTAACTAAGCTGGGGGGAAATCCTCTTTAGCTCTCAAAGAAAGAATCTACTGAATGATATGTTTGAGATGAAAAACTTGAAGTTTGACCAGGGTCAAAGGTCTGGAATCAACTCCGAGATGAGAAAAATCCCAATGAGCAGAAGCCACCCAAAGTCGACGACCACTGACCTTAGAGGTGTATTTGACTCTCTGGCCCTTTTGAAGATATTCCTTCTCTGAAAAAATGGTTTATGACTTTCTTCTTTGATGAATAGTCTCTTCGCTACTTCTTCATCGTGATCCAAAGTTTTTAAAATGATCAAGCGTTTTGGTTCACGGGATTTGCACATTTCAGCTCTAGATATCATTTCCAGTTTGACCGCACAAATACCTCCAAGAGTCGACGCAGAAAGTCTGGGTTTCGGGTATTTTTGGATGAAAGGCGTGGTCCAAAGTTCCGAAATGTGCTTAGAAGTGAGCTTTGAAGCTTACGGTGGTGACGAATGTGGCTAAAAAACAACCTTCAACCATCTTGCGAGGCTTAATGATCCTAAGAGTAAGAGGATTCAAAACGAGCTTCAGGTAACCACTAGTCCAGTAAGTGTTTATCAGCTATTGGTAAAACACCTTTTAGTCAATACTCCAGGGAGAAAACAAAATCTCATGGCAAGGACCTTTCTGGTGAAAGAAACAGAACAAGAAATAAGGCATGACCTGGATATAGTCATAGCCTTATAACCAGGTAAAAACTTGCGGATCACGATAGTGAAAGAGTAGCCTTAGAGTAGCATTTATCCCACTGGGAATATATTAGAAATACAGCAACACAAAAGTGAGCTCTTTCTCGTAGAGATAATCTTTTTGGGATGGTTGTAATTGCTCAACAGTACAGCTCCACAACTCACCCAACACAGCTAAAGAGTGCACAGGCAAATGCCTGGTAATTCTGAAGAAAACTTGTAAGCTGACCATATTTCAACTTGTTTGCTCTTTGAAGGCCATAAGGTGAAGAAGCTTTCCGATTATATAGCTTTCCGATTATATAGCTTTCCGATTATATAGCTTTCCGACTATATAATGTACAAGGTACCCACAGGGGTCTATGAACTTCTCCGAGTGATTGTCATCGAGCGCATCGAAGGAAGAGGGGTTTCCGAAATTCGACCATAAGCTGGGGTGTTTTATCACATTGAGTCTGCAGATACTACAAAATTACTTCCCAAGGGCTTTGCTATGGTTGAAAGTCATTCTTCCAAAAATTGTACTGAAATCTCCTTCAGCCCCAAGACGTTTTCAGCTCCCAAAGACTTCATCTACTCTCAAAACTTGGCCTACCTTTTGTTTTAAAAAGCCGGGGGATTGGTTGCATGCATATTTTGACTCATTCTCTACTGCCCGAGGTTAAAGTTCAAAGCATAGATACACCCCAGGATACTTCAGATTCTCGCTTCAATGACTTGTTAACACACCGTCAATCTCGGTTACTTTCCCCATTTCTAAAAGAGAAGGGCCTTCACAAGTATGAACCACCAAAAGTATGAACCACCAAAAGTATGAACCACCAAAAGTATGAACAACCAATCACACCGAAGTCCTTCAAATCCTACACTACCAACGGGATATGAATAACATACCCCAAATAATCCATTATAGAATGTGTATTCATCATCGTATAGTATACAAGAGCACATAGAGATGGGAACCAAGAAACGACAATCTACATCAGCCCAGCCACGTACGTTGGAACCAAATGTGTTCTCAAATCTTTCAAGTCTTTCTCAAATCGTTCTCCCATCATTGCGCGAATCCGTCCTTTCTTTTTCTTCCTTTTTTGTTTCGTCAACGGCTCAGTGATGGCCCTCAATGAAATCGTTCTTCACCCTATAGAAGATATAGAACCACATGGCAGCACCAAGAAACTTGGAGCTCCACTTCAATCTAGGGTCAACATGGGGTCTAGGGGGAGCAGCATGACGGACGTACTTGGCCAAGTGATGAGCAGCCATTTTTATGGGGTTTAAAGGAACTTTGTGAGTGGAGATTTTGGGGTTGGGTAATCTCGCTCGTTTTTACTGGCTGGGTGTTTTGGACTGGGTGCAGGACAAGGCAATGATTGGGATTAAGACTTGGTGTACGGGTGTTTTATCGGGGTAGGATGTTACTTCAGTATTGCTGCTTTGGAAGACATTTTTAGCTATAACATGCAAGAGGGGTGGCATGAAGATTCAGGTTTTTTTATCCGGAAGGTTTAACCAGTCGTGTGGTCAATCTCCGGTAGTGTTTGTATGAAGCACAATTATTACCAGGAGTAAGAGCGAGGCTCAGTGTTCAATTTCCCCAATGTATTAAGCGGTTTAGATTTGAAAATACATTTTTAAAGAGTTTGCCTTTTTGTCTTTTCAATTTAGCGGTAGTGTTAGAAAAATAAGAAAAATATATATAAACCTTTTTGGTGAACGTTCTGTTTATGATGCTTCTCAAGTTTAGAAAGACTGGTTCACTTTGGAGAGCCTCTCTTCGTCAGAGAAATAATTAGCATATACTCTACTGGACTATAAGGAAACGTTTCACATATACTCAAAGTGAAATCCATAACTTAGGATATGCTTGAAGTAATTTTCTTGAAAGGAATAATATCCACTGGTAGTATATTTCATCCACAACTTCACATAAATTTGAAGTAATTAGCATAAAGAAGTCTCTTCATTCTCCCTTGAGAGCAAAACGCACTCCACTTCGTTGAATTTTGCAGATCCCCGGAGTAGCAACCACACCAACTTGATCAGTTTCTCCAAGTGAGCGAATCAAAAGAGTTTGGGGTGTGGTGTTCTTTGGTCTTTGAGTAAACCTCGTGCCTATATTCTTCTTCATTTCTTCTCTGATTGTTTTTGTTGTGCTTGTTTCGCTTTTCCGAGATTATGTTTACCCGAAATAATCCCTCGAGATCGGCCCATGGCCCACACTCTACTTATAGCGGGGGCACCAATTAATTATAGCCTTGCTTCTTCAAAAAAACTTCGAAGCCATTTGTATTTATATTTTTCTTTCCGTGAAGCTTTCCCGTGCCAAAATCCAATTCTAGCTTTTAATTAACCTATTATAGTATAGTTCAACTAAAAACTTTCGCGTGTTTTTTCTTATCTTCACTGGTGGACCAATCTAGCGAGAAGATGCTGGCACTGTGACAGCCCATTGGTACCTTTTTAAAATTTTTTTTTCGAAAAACTTCGAGGACTATAGAAATAAGAAATACCCAAGAAAAACACAGAACAAGCTAACTCTAAACGTTTTCAAAACGTTTTCTAAACAGTTTCTAAGAAGTTTTTAAGAAGGTTCTAAGAAGGTTCTAAGAAGGTTCTAAGTATGTTTACTGCGAATAATCTCTTTACCTTATTGTGTGGGAATTGAGTGCACCGTTCTTACTCTTCTCGCGATACTTTAAGCTTTTGCGGTTTCGGGATAAAAATTCAAACATAGAGACCACCGACTCAGAATAATGCCAGTGTATTTTACTCTTAGTCTTAATCTTACTCCACCTATATCATTACATCAAGCATACTATCAATAATAACGCGGGTCCAATACGGGTCACCCATTCATCCGAGCCTGTGGTGAGCGTCCGATTTCGAAGTGGCTGCAATACACATAAACCAAAGAGAATACTACCAAAAATAGGCCCATTGGGGTTTAAAGACATTTTAAAATACAAGTCCGTCTAAAACGACGAAAACACTAGCATTGAAGAAGGAATTTCGTCGGGATCCAAACGAAGGACCTGAGCGGGTGTACGGGTGTGGAGCCGCCATATAAAACATAAAACATAAAACATAAAACATAAAACATAAAACATAAAACATAAAACATAAAGCATAAAACATAAAGCATAAAACATAAAACATAAAACATAAATACCACGAGAAGCCAGAATATTTCACTAACAGAAGAGAAAGTGAACCTTTAAAGTGATTTTGCTTCCACCACTTTTGAGCTAAAGGTGCTGGAAAGTACCGGGCTGGCCTCTCCCACCAATAGCTATAGCGCGGTCCGTCTTTAATGGCACATAATAAATATACGTGCTTCAACCGGTGTGTAAAATCGATCTTCCAATTTGTCCAGATATAGTGGAAGCATCCAATTTAGACCAATCCAGGTCTTTTCCAAACGGATCGGTCGCGTCGTTTCACGATTTGTTTCCCACTCCAAAAATGGCCCCATTCTTCCCACATCGGCGAAACCTCATTGTATGCACGCCAGACCACCCTGCCCCATTGGGGTCGGAGCCCTGGTGTCTTATGCCACGACACATGAGGCAAAAAATGGTTATGTTTACTGTTTTGAGTGGGCTGACTTTAGGGGTACCCATGGCTTTGAGAACACATGTGTGATGCACTGGCCCTTGACACTATACTTGTGGATCTGAGTGCAAGGGAAGTAGCAAGTCTAAGATATAAGTAGCTCAAGAAAAGATTAGGAGTGGTTTGCGTTTTTCTGGATGAGGTTTTTCAGGTATTCTAGTTGATTTATCTGGGTGTTGATCTTTAGGGGAGTTTATCTTTTGGGGAGTTTATCTTTTATGTTTCTGTTTCGAATAACTACCATGAGCTTACCTTTGTATTACCCTTTGAACTTCCACCTTCTGCGCAAGGGAAGGACTGGGCTTGATAAAAATGAAGGAATGTTTTTCAAACAAAATGAAAAATGCAAAAATATAATGATATCGACTTCAAACCAAGATGCGCTCGAACATGTTTGGAGCCTCTGTTCAAGAGAAATCTCTTTGGGTGGACCGCGAATCACGGTTACGACATTCTAATACAGCACTTTCTTCTGCAAGAGGAATTTCCAAGATGGCGATTTTGGACGATGCGAACATGCCCGAGCCAAATTCTGGGACATTAAGGTCAGTGGTGATGCCAATATTAAGAATCGTGCATCGTGCTGTTGTCTTTGAAAAGAACAAATGGTGTGGTTGTTCATGGATTTCAAAGTTTGTTGTAAATTAAAATTCTATGTTGGATGTCAGCCTGACTGGAAATTTTGTGGGGCTATCTTTCAAAGGATAGGAGGAGGATGAGGACGTTTAATTCATAGGGAATATTTGCTTTTTGCTTAGAGGAGAAATATAGAAACCCAATAACTTTTACATACACCAAGGACGTCTTAAAGCTTGGCCCATAGAAGTATTAAACACGCTTTTTGAAAATATTAACCGCCCTTTCTGAAAGTATTAATGAACGCCCCATGGAGGTATAATGCCTTCATTCTATTGACACAGGAAAGTAATTGTTTTAGCTTCATTGACTTATTCCACCCTTTTCCGGAGATTTAACATTAATACAGCAACCCTCAGGGTCCACCTTCCAAAAAAAAAAAAATATTATTAATTCTTCAATAAATTCTTCAATAAATTATCTAATAACCTGTATATTACCCGGTGTCAACACCTTGGATCGTGGTTCTCTTTAGTTGCCAAGTCGTGGGACTTTAAATGTAACTTCTCATGTCTGGTAAGGTTCGACTTGACATTGAATTGCTTGCCGCACTTGTAGCACGAATAGTTCTTCTCACCTGAGTGGATGGTATAGTGGATTCTATACGACAGAGGACGCTTGAACACCTTATTGCAGATCACGCATTTGTGGGCCCTTGTTTTGGAGTTCTTTTGGGTAGTGATTTGGGGATTTGGCACTGTTCCAATACACCTTTTGGACCGTTGGTCGGTGTCAAGTTTCACCGCGGTTGTGCGAAATGACCCAAACGGCAAATTGGTCACGTCTGTCAACCCATGGAACGTTTTTTTGGGCAGGGGTTTCAGAGTTATGCGGCTTTGTCTTTTTGAACCTTGTATTTCGTTCAGGGGTCTAGCTGGAGGGTGTTTTCGGGAGGTAGTATGGATTTGATGCTGGACATATGCCAGGCTTTGAGAATTAGCCTGAACTTGGAAGCTGTGGGTATTCATACTTTGATGTCTTTGGGTTTGATCCCGGTGACCTTGGGTGTTGGGGTGGCCTTGGGTGTTGGGGTGGCCTTGGGTGTTGGGGTGGCCTTGGGTGTTGGGGTGACCTTGGACATGAGTCTCAGCATGGTGTGGCTCGAACATAAGAAGAGGCTGGCCGGGGTCTACTTCACCGCAGCCCATGGTTGACTGTGAATCAGAAGGCGCGGGGGTATCATCTAAAACCTCGAAACGAGGCATGATGTCAAAAGAAGGAAATTCGGCAACACCCAAGGAGGAAACATATTCCGTTTCTGATGAGGGAAGCTCGAAGAAAGGGTTGGTTGCATAGTTGCAAGAAGTTCCTTGGAAGAAAGGCTTGATGTCGGACGAGTCCTGGAGTCCAGTCCAGTCTGTTGAAAAGTCGTCTTCCTTTTTGAAGCGCGAAACAAGATATTCAAAAGGTGGCTTCAACTTTTTTCCGGATGGAAAAGCCCCATGGAAAGCTTCGGGCGCCTCGATGAAGGGGTCTTTGTGGGAATCAAAGTGGGGAAACGCGGCCGGCGACGAGTCCAATTGCAATAGGTTGAGGTTTGTCGTTTGTTTTTTCTGGAAATGGAAGCCCCTCATGGATTCTGAGAACGACCTAACTGGTTCAGGAAACAATTTATCAGAGGCTCTATCAAAGGCTTTATCAGATGGTCTATCAAAGGCTTTATCAGAGGTTCTATCAAAGGCTCTGTCAAAGTTCCTATCAGACCCCCGAACACAATTGCCCTTAATGGTATCGGGAAAAGGCCTGGAATGGTCAGGATAGGTCTTGGTTCCAGGATAGGTCTTGGTTTCAGGACTCAAAAAAGGATCGCCCAACCTAAGGTCTGAAGGGCTTCTTGGACCACATAATTGCGTGGAGCGAGGCTTATGAGAGCCCATGTCCAAGTTCTGGGAACAACCACGCTTGAGGCGCATTGGAGACCCTTGTACTGCCGGCGTACTATACGAGTCTTCGATTATGGGAAGGTCATTTTGGAACCCCGATGATTTCACGGTGGATAAGTCTTGAGGCGTTTGGATGGTGTACCAGTAACAGGAAGACAGCACGGTGACGCGGGAATTGGCCTGACATTGAAGGAAATCCATCTTTAAGCCAATCAATAAAGTTAGCCTTAACAGAAACAAACTATGGAGAAAAAAAAAGTGCAGATCCACAACAAGTCGAAATCCTTCAAGCAAAGCGAAAACGCACCAAGCAGAAAGCACTACAACAAGGGCAAAGATCAACAGAGGAAAGAAGCTAGAGAGCGACTAAGAACAAAAAAGAAAAAAAAAAAAAGAAAACGAGAGAATGCGGAAGTATAAGAATAGATAAAGAAAGAACAAAAGGATGTGATGCCAGCATTGGGTGCAAAACGTGAATAATGTCCAAGCAATGAAAATCTCGGCCCATATAGGCAGGCCTACAAACCGGGTGGTTTTTGCAGACAATGCGCAGTTGAAATCCGGGACGAACCGTGCAGCCCACAAGGACGGAAACGGAAGTACCAACATGAGAATAAAGCAAACGGAACAAAGTAAAAAACAAACGAGAATTTGGAAACCTTGAGTCAAATAGGAAAAGCCAATTGGGAAATAGAAAAAGCGAAATGGGAAATAGAAAAAGCGAAATGGGAAATAGAGAAGGAAATAGAGAAGGAAAATGCGAAAAGGGAAATGCGAAATGGGAAATGCGAAATGGGAAATGCGAAATGGGAAATACAAAATGGAATAATGAAACAAAGAAAATAAAAAAGTAAAAGAGAAGCAAACCGGTACAAACGGAAACCAAAAATCAAAATCAAAAACAAAAACAAAAACAAAAACAAAAACAAAAACAAAAACCAAAAAAAATCCCAAAATTAGCAAAGTACAACTGAAAACCCCAGAAGAAAAAATCCCATGCCTAAATCAGAATCACCTGTCCACTGCGTGCGCACTAACCATCCAAAAGCACGAAGCGCAAATCAGCCAAGAATCCGGTGGGGAAAATGCAAGAACAAAGAGATTTGACAAGAATGAGGAAGAACGAAAGAAAAAAAAAAAAAAAAAAAAAAAAAAAAAAAAAAAAAAAAAAAAAAAAAAAAAAAAAAAAAAAAAAAAAGAAGATTGCACAAATAGCCCCAGAAAAAGACAAAGGAAAACTCTATTTTAGCGAGGCGCACCCGAACAATGTTGCCTTCAAAAGTACATGTATTCAGAAACCGCCGGATCTATCAGGCGACTTTCGGCCCGTATGGGGACACCGTGGGTGGGGCGAAGAGAAAGTGCCGATTTTCCCAATGCGGTGCGATCAAATTCCCGGCCCAGAGAGATCAAAGGCCCAGAGAGATCAAACAGAAAATCCCACGCAAATCGTTTGGGGAACCTCGAGGTTTGAAGACAGAACACGTGATATGTCAAAAGAGAACAACTTCAGAAGAAAGTTCCAGAAATGGACATATACCCAAGAAACACGTAAAGAAACACGAATTATGAAAAAAAAAAGATGAATAAAATAGTTTTTAAATTTTTTAAATTTTTTAAAGAAAGTGAAAAAAATTAGTTAAAAAAACATTAAAAAAAGAGATAAAAAAAAGAGATAAAAATAGATAGAAATAGATAAATATCTCGAGATTTCGAATGCTACAAAATCCGCTTTTGGTGGTGTGGACTGCACCCACCGTCAAGGTTACCACGCCCGCAACGCGTACGCCACTGGAGGCTTCGGGTGGTGCCAAGAACAGACGTAATCCCGAAGAAGAAAAAAATGACACAAACGGATCCAATCTGGGAACAAACCATTTTGGAAACAGTGTGTTACTTTTCGTGGTGGATAATCCGAAGCAGCGTCGCAGCTCAATGTGTTCACTGTTTTGGACCAGGTAAAAGCGCGGCCCAACCTTTTTACTCGCATATTATTTAACCATACCGTTTGAGCATTTGAGCATTTCCCGTTTGACCGTTTGAGCATTTGAGCATTTGAGCATTTGAGCATTTGAGCATTTGAGCATTTCCCATTTGACCATTTGACCATTTGACCATTACCCAGTTGCTCTTTTCTTTGCCCTAAGGTGTCTTGAAGACTCGTGAATTAGACACCCAGATTGGGATTATCTACGATCACAACCATAAAAACATATTTGTCTTTCTGATATAGATCGCCCCGTGGCACTTTCGTAGGTACGATGTAATTAACTAAACCCACTTACGAGAAAAAAAAAACCTTAGGGATGTACTTCAAATACCAAAACATGCCATTCCATAACCTAGTTGAAAGGCTTGATTTACGTTCAAAGCGAACTACCGAACCACTCTTTTAATCCCTTTTAACATACCGTCATCAAAGAAGACAAGCCCTGAGCACGAAAGTGCAGCGCATGTGTCAAACATCCTCCTTGCTGGCTTCCACCCAGGGTTTACCTAATAATTGGAGCAAAGTTACTGCACTGCAGTCCCAAGTGACAACAAGGCGTGTACGCTAACGCAAAAAAATAACCCAGGGTGTTTGGAATTGGCAGACAACAGTGCCAGGACACACTTGCTTGGCTTCTGACAACGCTGGCGAGTCACCCGTACCTGTCGAAGCATGGAAAGGGATTTGCGAGTTTTGAAGCCATGTGAACCAAAAACCAATAGCCTCATTTAAATATAAAAAAAGATGAATATACAAAGCAAAAGAAACCATCTCTTGTATGGGGTCTTCAGAAAGTAAAACAAAAACTAACGCTTCTTTTTGCTAGCAGGGAATGAGCTTCCAAGAATTATGCATGACCCACTCCGCATTACTCAAAACAATGCTATATGGGGAAGCAATATGGGGAGGCAATATGGGGAAGCAATATGGGGAGGCAATATGGGGAGGCAATATGAAGAGCCAATATGGGGAGGCAATATGGGGAAGCAATATGAAGAGCCAATGTGAATTTGGAGTAAGGTATTCTTCCCTAGTTTTTCCGTGTGACTTTCCAATATGATCAAGACCATGGTTAAGGAGACAGGCAGCAAGCAAGAAAAAAAAATACAAGTGCGTGATTGTTGAGTTGTATATTATTCTTGTACCATTATTTTATTATTTTCATTTCCTTTATTGATTTTCATTCCTTTATTGATTTTGTCCCTCAAGGCTCCCGCATTGTTCAATCCGTATTTTTGTTTATGCACAGCTGTCAAACAATTCCTATTCCACTGGTACAATCGACCAAAGGTTTATTGATTTCTCTTTACTGCCTTCAAATATAGTTTTCTTCACACCAGTATCCTGAACCATTCAACAATATTCAACAAAGAACAAAACGTCGTGCACTCAATAGCAAACATCTCCAATGACTTCGAAAGCTACAAGACAGTTTGACGTAGTACGGTTGTTAAGGTGTCGTTTTATGGGATGCTGTGAAGGGAAAGTTTTACCTTTTGGGGCTTCGTAGGGTACAAGAAACAGATGATTGCAATTCCTAGGATTGGGCACAACTATAAAGTCTCATATATCCAAATAACGCATTCGTTCTGATATCCAGACTACTTGATGCAAACAGCCCCAATTCAGGAGAAAACAAAATTCTTCCTGACTCATGGAAATGAGCAAATGTAATTTCTCAAGCCCAATGCTGCACATTAGAAACAGAAGACTCAAATCAACAATACACCCACTTTTTGCCCCGTTCTCAATTTGTGGCTATTGTCTTTGTAGGTACACGATGCAACCAGTTCTGCTTTGGGATACGTAATCCGAGTGCTGTGAAAGATGTTTTTTTTGTTTCACAAACACAAAAATAATTCCTTCTGACCGAAGTCCCCTTCGGAAAAAGACCCCTGTTTCCTAGACCTACAATTTTGAAAAGTGCATTAAAAGAAACGCCAGTCACGTAGTTTCCAGCTTCAATACATCTGGGGTTCCCTATGAGTTGTGATAGGTGATGATATTCAGGTTCGGATGATATTCGGGCTTCGGAAGATATTCGGGCTTCGGAAGATATTCGGGCTTCGGAAGATATTCGGGCTTCGGAAGATATTCCGGCTTCGATGATCAACACCGCCTCTAATGATTGAATACTGGTTTTCCGGGACAAAATTTTAATCTTATAGAGTACATGTACGTGTACGAGTCAGGATAATCGCCAAACAAATTCTAATCTTCATGTTCTGTTGGCTAATATTCGACCTTCTCTTTCAAACAGTTATTCCTTGCTTTTTAGAGCCAGTACTACTATGAATACTCTTGTCAAAGGGTGATGTTTTCACTTATACTAGTGTGCTTCTCACGTGAAGGTTCTTGGTCAGTACATAAAAAGAACCTCACCCAGATTTTATGGAAATTGAGAACTAGTGTTTGAATTGAAAGGACCAAATCTCCCAGATTAACACCTGCCTTACGTTCCAAACAGCCACCAAAACCAGTTCTTTTTTGATGAAAAAAAAAAGACGTTCTACTTAGAACTTTACCTTTTGGTACAAACCAAAGGTTTCTGGAATTTGAAGGAAAAATCATGTGTGGTAAAATTTTGCTGAAAAGGGCTTCTTTTGCTCAAACGGGCTTCTTTTGCTCAAACGGGCTTCTTTTGCTGAAAAGCATCTGTTCTGCAAACGTATATTGAAGTTCGGAGGCCTTTTTACTTGCTCAAATCTTTCCTTCAAAAGCTACTTCTTTCTTAACATACTTTTAAAGTACTTTACTGTACATTGGACCAGTTTAGGTTTTGAAAAAGTTTGTGTTTTGGTTTACTCTATCACGTTTTCAATAATTGAACAAGGCCAATGTTTTATTGGGTGTAAATTATGGCTTTAAGGCCTCTAATATTGGAAGCGTCACTGTCACCGTGTGAAAATTCTTGGAGCCAGTTGTCCAAGGTGCCGAAAGTCTCCATAAGCATCAATATTGATGCCAATAGATGAGCTTTCTGACTATGGCGCAAGTTCGGTTGTCAATTTGGCTTGCCCCATGTTTTCTGCCATGCAAACATGAATTAAAAGCGATTGATTTTGGCGACGTCATTCCCTCTGGCACATGGATGACCAAACAATACTGGAAGGAAGCCTGAACATCGGATCTTATTTGGGAAGTGAAGTTCGTGAAAAGAGGTCTGAGTAGGGGAAGCAGAATGAAGTAGGGTGGGCTAGAAGAATTATCAGGTGATCCATATTCACAAAAAGCGAATGTAGAACGGACACTCTTGAACACAAGGCTAAATAGTGCATCTAGGTTTGAATAGAAGTCCTTTTAAACGTCAAAGACAAACTCACAACTACAAAACAAAGTCTCAAAGGTTTTACCGAAAAGTTCATCTGAAAAGAATTTCTTAGTATAAAGCTTTGTGAGCTTCTAATATTGGAAATCAGGCTTAGATCCGGCTCAATGATAATCTGTTGTGAAGTGCAACGTGAAGAAAAACTACAGTAAATAATTAAAGGGGAACTTGGAGCAAGTAATCCAATGTTTATTGTCTCCCCCTCTGTTACTCTTCTCTTTAGCTGTTTTCTTCTGGTAAAGTTTCTTTAGCTTTTTTTTTTGACAGGGTTTCTTTTGACAGGGTTTCTTCACATTGACAAAATTCACAATGGCATCCTTCTCACAAATCCTCTTTTCCTGGTTTGGTTTCTCTCGCCTACCCGTGTAATGGCTGATGGTGCTGGGCAGCCCTACCCGTTGGTCTTATCCTTCGGTGACCACGCCCGTTAGGGAAATATTTCTTCAAAAAGTAATCCTCCTGTGGCGGAGCCTGTCGCTGTAAAGTAATGAGCTTTTCTCTAGAGCGATTTGCGTAGAGGTTGAACAATTTACGCATGGATTGTGACACATCCTTAGCCTTAGAAAACTGGGCGTCCCATAAATCTAACATCTGGATGAAATTCAATATTGTGTCAGCATTATTCGGGTATCTTACATCAAACTTCCCTGTGGCATCATAAGAGGCCCAAATCCTAGCGTCAAGTTCGATAACGGAGCAAAGATACCTAACACCTGCGGAGTGTCTTCCACGGTAGTACTTCAACAATTTTACCGCGTCGCCCATTGCGCTGGCCATCTTTCGGACAAACCTATACTTGTGCAAAAGCTCATTTGGCAAGAGAGGGTTTTTAACAACGGCACCAATCACAGAAACCTCTTGCTTTAGTTTAGGGAAGTCCGCCTCAAACCTTTGTGTTTCAAATCTGCGGTTGGAAACATATGATTTCAATGATGCCACTAAATCCGCCAATTGGGCGCGAGTTTCTGAAAAAGGTGGAGTCAGCTGATTTGTCAGGAGAATAGCTGGCAGAGTAGTGGTGATTTCAGAAACAGTTTGCTTGGCCAGGTTATGGTTGAGTGTTAGTGTGTGAGGAACCAGTACTCCACTTACTATTGTAGTTCCCACTGACACAATTACAAATTTGACGGCGACTTTCATAATGACAAAAAAACAACCTGAAAGAAAAAAAAAACAAAAAAAAAAACACCAAGTATTGGCTCGCAGAAGGAATTTCAAATGTGTAAATAGTACAGCCCGTTCAAAGGTGCTTCTCTAGTATCGAGAACCAAGGACGGTTTATGTGTAAAAAGCCACAAAAAGCCATTGTTTGTCTTGGGCGGTAGAAAATAACATCATATTGTGTACTTTTACTGAAATGTCAAGGATTGAGGAGTGGGTGGAGGAAATTGGATTTTTGAGTCAGCTGTTTTTCACACACACAATGGTTATGACCATTTCTCAAGAATATAAAACATTGAAAGGGGGTGGCGTTTCCTTTAGACAATGGCATATATTGATATTGGCATACAGGCCGTATGGAACAAAAAAGGGGTAATTACAGAGAAACTTGGACAATGGAATCGTTGGTGCCTAATGAAAAGAAAAGAAAAGAAAAGAAAAGACTTCTTTACCTTGTGTTTTGAGGCGTTTCATTGATCCATTGTTCTCCCTGGAGGCAATGTTTGTCACTTTCCAAAGTATCATACTCAGAAGAGCGAAAACTGTTCTTGGAGCGGTCACTTTCAAAATAATTCCCCCACAAAACATCGAAGGATTCTTTTGGTCAGCCACTTGGGAGTTCCATGCACTTTTTAATTACACGACACACCCAACTTCGAAAGCCACTGCACGTAGCCCCTCTTTGTTTGTTTCTTGTCTGGTAGCCAGAATGCTACCCAAAGACAAGATCCACCCAAAGACAAGATCCACCCAAAGACAAGATCCACCCAAAGACAAGATCCACCCAAAGACAAGATCCACCCAAAGACAAGATCCACCCAAAGACAAGATCCATCCAAAGACAAGATCCATCCAAAGACAAGATCCATCCAAAGACAAGATCCATCCAAAGACAAGACAAGCAAGGCATTCGTTTGGGTTGAAACAGTTTTGGTCCACCTTTTAATATTTCAGCCTTTGTAGCTCACAAACCACTTAGGAATTCTTCCTCTCGTGAAAATGGGGTTGTGTTGGATAGTGCAAAACCCAAAGTCCGTAGTGATTTAATTCATGACAAAAACGTGGTTCTCACACCTATCCATGTATTAAGCCAAGACATCTGTAGCCACTCAACGTAGAATAGTGAAGATAATATGGTACGTAAGTGGTGTATTTTTAAGTAGTAAAATAAAGATAAGTGAGTAAAATGAAGAAAAGTGAGTGAAAGAAAATACTCTAAACCTTTCTCACAAAGTAATTATTACTAGAAGGATATTCTCTTGTACAGCTTCGAAAGAGTAACTGCAAATCACCAGACTACCACACTAAGTACGAATAATCCAACATTTACAACCCGCAAGACATAGCTGTTATCTTCCTGTTGTATTGGTGAATCTTAAAGGGGGTATAACTTAGTAAAAGTCTTCATCAATACTAACAGACCCAATTGCTTACGAGTGTAGAAACGCTTCACAGTGGTGTTAACTTTTTTATCAATAAAAATACGCACATAAAGCTTTGAACGGTCCATTATTACTGAAAACGTAAACAGTGGAAATCAGAAGTAGATGTAAGGTCTCATTTTTTCCACACCACTGCAAACAACCCTGAGGGTCCTATTCCGCTCTTCTGTGAATGAAATTCTAAAGAGCTACTTTCCAGGTTAAGGATATGTTTGTGGGTGACGGCGGGTGATCTAACCAGTTACAGAAAAAGTAATATTTTGCGTTGGAAGTTTAAAATAATTGAAGTTTAGATTCATCGAAGATTAAATTATTCGAAGGGTAATATCCGAAAGTTGGCAAAGTTAGATGAAGTATTAATTAGACCCATGCTTTATCAGGGTGTTCCGCTTAAACAGACGCTGCTCGGAAGTTTAATAATGAGGCTTTCTCTGAAGGGACCAAGCCTATTTGTTTTAAATGTGAATAATTTATCCATGAAAAAAAAAAATTCCTGTGATTCTTTCAATTGGTTTCTTTTACAATATTTGCCTACTACATTACTCATGTGCGTATTACTGTTTTTCACAACACCACTTCCTTTCCTCCGATGGTTATACTGTTATTACCAGATACTAACAAAAACAAAACAAGTTTATTCATATAAAAAGGATAAACAAACTTAATCATTGAGGTGTTGAACCTCATTGATTAGTCTTAACTTCCACCTTTTTCACGAGGACTGTAAGTGGGCAAAACCATTATTTCAGATTCGACTTTGTTATACCAGAGATTGAATTTTTTTCTTAAATCATCCGAAACACCAAGCAAAGTATAGAATATTTTGCCCCAAATGTACAACAGTTTGGTTAGCTTTACTACTTTCTCAGAATCCTTGACATGAATTTCGTCGAGTCCGCCACACGAATCGTGAAGTGCCAAGGCCTAAATCCATAATATTAGTTTGAACAGAATTGTCTGGGGATATTTCATCCTTTAAAAGCATACAACTGAAGGTCCCACTGACCAAAATAAGTTTATTATTGTGGTTCATAATTATATTCTATATCTTCCACATCTTTTACCAAAAAAAAACATCCCTGAAAAAAAAAACATCCCTGCGATAAAGTTTACCAGTGTTATCATCTCAGCTAAGGTTGTAATATGAGATACCTGCCTCGTAGAAATATTACATTTGTGGAAGAAATGGTGTCGCAATGGTCGCAAACTTTCTTGTTCTGGGAAGAAAAGCTAGCAAAGTGTTGAAATCGAATACCTTTTGAAGGGCCAATTCATACTTGGTTTTGTAATTTGCCTTTCATTAAAGCGGTGATTCAATGACTTTCTTTAGGCCGCTTATCTGTTTTACCTGTTAACTTTACAGTAATAAAAGTCAGGAAAGAATTGTTTCATTCATGAAGTGGTTTACTAATAAAAGGACAGTTATGGCAAAAGGCGAACAGTTTATTGGCTTGATTTTACGAAGGTGTAACCTAGAGAAGGAATCTATACCTAGAGAAGGAATCTATACCTAGAGAAGGAATCTATACCTAGAGAAGGAATCTATACCTAGAGAAGGAATCTATACCTAGAGAAGGAATCTATTTCTATACAACCTTGGCCGCGTTATTCCAATTCGAAGCATGTTTTAGTTTCTTTAACTCTGATGCGATCATCACCGGCTTCCAAAGGTAGTATCATGTTGGAAGTCTTCAATATATACTAGCAAGGGGTGCAACGAAGGGCCCTTTCACACCTTGAAACAGGGCGAACTAAGTTCTCTCCTTTGTTTTTCCCTTAGTACACTCGCTTGACTTTATCCTTCAACAAATGGCACACACCCGAAGAAATAATACTCATGCCCAACATCCCCACCAACACCATGTTGGAGTTTCTATACAAGTTTTTGGCATCCGAAGGCCAACCAGTATAGAGAGCGTAAGTGGCGGTGACCGAGCCCAAGTTGCCTAGACCCGAAACCAAAGCTGCACTCATGGCAATTCCACTATCGCCATACTCAGGGCCGAAAATCTCCGCCGACCACGACATGCAGATGGGAACCGTAGGACCCAAGCCAAAACCCGCAATCAAAAGACCACCATAACGGTTCCAGGAGCCCTTAGCATACGTGTTGACAAACATTCCGCAAATAATCACGAGACACGCGCCGGAAAAAAAACAGCTCTGTATTTCTTGTGGCGGTCCGCAAAAGGTGTGATGAGCAAGATCCCTGCCATGTCAAAGAGCCAGATTGGTGCATACAAAAGCGACACATTTATATCTGAAAGAGAAGGGTTACTGGCAGCAATTATGACTGACCCAAACACGGCCAAGCCAAACCCAGCTCCCACCACTCCGAAGTACATCATGATAATTGGCCACAAGCGCAAGTCAAGGAAAATAGCACTGACGTCTTTCCATGTCCACTTAATGGTAACGTACCTGCTCAGGATATCTTTTTTATGAATCTCGCGCTCCTGCTTAGAAAGAGGATGGCTCGGGGTGAAGTACTTGTTGTAAAAGGTCATGACCCTGCCAGGATTCTCCGTGGTGGTGGGGAACGGCCTGTCTGGAAGCCACCAGAGAAGAGTGACTCCAACAGTAATGGTGACGCATCCATATACCAAGTACAACCATTGCCATCCTGTGTATCCACGCACGCCGTCCATCTTCTGGAACGCGGCACTAAATAAACCTGCTGCAGCGGCAGAAATTTGGGCGGCGGTGAAGTAGTAGCCGATTCTACGTGTCAGTCTGTCGTTGGGGTACCATAACGACACGTAGTACGACATTCCGGGCCAAGTTCCAGCACCGGCCACACCAGTGATGAACCTGATGGCAATCAAACCAGCCGCCGAGTCAAGTGCAATATAGCACGAGTAAAGTAACCCTACACTAACGACAATACGTGCCAACCAGGATTGTGGGCTGACTCTGGTCATGATCAAATTCATAGGAACATCAAAGAGAATAAAACCAACGAAGTCCAACGCCGACGCCGTGGACATCTGTTTCTCTGTCAACTTAAGCCTCTGACCCAAAGAGTGGCCTTCAGACCGGTTCATGGTCAACGAAACTCCATACACACAGCCTCCGAACGATGTGAGAAAGTAGAGGCACCAGAGCGCGGGGATGATGCGGTAATCCAACTTACGATAGATTCTGTCAAGCTCCTTTTGCGAAGCGCCATCCTTCAGGCTTCCAATTGAATCTTCTTGGACGCTGTTCAATGACTCTTCCGTGATCTGCAATGACGCTTTGTCTCCTGCAATATCTTTGACTTCGACACTCATGATGGGGTTATACCTGACAGTTGGGCGTGCTGAATGACTTGCTGAGTGGTACGAAAAAACTTCTTTTGGACTTAGCAAGGCATGGTGAAGGGCCATTTATATAGAGGTCGCTTGGATCCAACAATTTGGTGGACAAGACCCAAAACTTTTTAAAGTTTAGAGTTTTTTTTTCGTTTTTGCACCTTAATCTCGGTGACTCGCATGTTTGAGTCAAGCGAGTCATGTGCACGGTGTGTACGTAAGCGTGAGCTTGAGTCAAATGAGCCGCAAAATTACGCTTTGTGCAGTAGTTGGACCTTGTTACTGCAAGGTATCCTGCACAACGCTGCCGGAAGGCGTATCCAGAGACATGGAGTCCAACTCAAAATTGTTGAATGGCGAGGGACAGGGAACAAAACCATGCAACCACACGGCGTTTTCAGGGGACATCGCAAAAGGCTTCCCGAGAATACCGAGAAGATGGGTTCCGCCAGGTATAGGTCTCGTAGAATTGTGTTTACAATATCGGGGTTTTGGCATATGTAGTGGTAGTTTCTCGCTTTATTCAATGAAAAGATGTGGTGAGGATCCGATCTGGTTCTCTGCATCAAAAAAAACTAACCACTTGCTAACTAGTTGCATTTGTCATATCTGGCGTTTGTCATATCTAGCATTTGTCATAACCGGCTTCTACCCAGAAAACTTTGGCAGCTCTCGGACTTGAACGGTCATGCAGATATTTGAGTCACACCGGGATTTTTTTTATTTTCTTGCATACGTACTGGTAATGCAACCACAATGTACCGGAAAAAACACGCCAGTGGCCTCCTTCGGATGCTGTTGCAGTTGTTTTCAAAGTTGCAGATTTCTGTGTGTTTTTTTGGGTTGACAAATTTCCCACGGGTAACTTGTTATTTTTTTGGGAAAGTGAAATGTTTTGGGAAAGTGTAAGTTTTCGAGATAGAACTTTTCCATTCTGAAGTATAATAATTACAATAGAACAGTTGGATTTAGTGAACGGTTCATTCTCTTCTTGCGTTTGATGGAACTTTGACTCCGAAAGTATACTATTTTCTATTCAGAAAACTTCACTAGTCAAAGTTGGCCTTGGTGGAAACTGAAAATTGAATTTCTTCAGAACACTTGCAAAGAACCCGCTACTGGTCTGACCCATTACTCGTGGCTCGGAGAATACGCTTCCCGTCTCATCCCCGACCTAATTTATTAGTGTCGAAGAAGCAATGATGACTAGCCCTTGACGAAGTCCTCAGCCTCTTACGGCACAATCTCAGGAATACCATCATGCATCTTGCTAAGAAGGTACGAGGACCATAATGAGACACATTTTCTGGGCCTAGCTTGAGAAAAGTATATATATCAGCTTGTGGTTTCAGAGAAGGCGTATTTCTTTGCTTTATTTCAATACACGAAAAACTTATGACTCCCCCAGAAAGACTCACTCAAGAGGACTCACCCAGAAGTTTTCACCCAGAAGTTTTCACCCAGAGGAACTCACTCAAAAGGACTCACTAATCTGGATTAGTCACCTGCTTGCTGCTTACTGCGGAACTTGCTTCTTGCTTCGATTATACGTTGTGTGTAACTGCTATAATTCCTCCTGGAAGAAAGGTTGCTAGTGGAAAACAACAAAATTCAAAACTTCACCAACATTTAAAGCCCTCTTGCTCTCTCCCACATACAATCTGAGCGGGTCGCAACAGAGTACAGCACATTGAATCCAAGCAAGCTGAATTTGATTCTATCGAAAGTTCCCGTCTGCCATTGTGCCTCTGCGGGGTTCCCGTCCATCACTTCCTTCGTTTCGTTTCTCTCCTGCATTGAATCTTATCACAAAATTCAACTTTCTGAAAATTAAAAGATACAAACCTACCCCAGAGCCTCGACTGTATACCCACTTATTGAAGTCTCATGTGTTTCTAGTAGTGGAATCTCGTCTGTGTTTTCCAGAGTCAGTGTGTTCAATTAAATTCACCGGGATAATACCAAACAGAATGAGATGGCTTTTGGCGACCTAAAAACTAGTAATTACACGTGTCCCATCCTCTGAATTGTTAAAAATGAAGATTTCGTGATACATTTCGATGACTTCATTGGATCTACTAGCATCTTCAAGGTGTTGGATGTTATTTATGATATCAACTGCCTCTTTATTGTGTTGAACATCTGAATGTTCTCAGGTTCATCTTCATTGTATTGAAGCTAGATATAATTTCACAGAAACAACCTTGAAAGAGACTAACTGGATGTCTTTCAGAAACCCCATGGTAAAACAGTCCGAAATGCCCTTTTTTGAGGGGGGATAGTCTAAAGCGTCAGAAGCCATTGGGAAAACTTGCCAGTGTTGCCCATTATATCTAAAGTTAGTACCAAAAAATCATAAACATTACATCAGGGAATTTCAAATTTCTTCTAACTGCAAGTATGAGATATTTAGAGTTGTACTTTAGTGGTTGTAGGCTAATAGTAATATTTTTAGCCCGAAAACGACCCCTTTGGTTATATGTTGATCCACGAGATGTAATTCTTCGTGTTTTCCAAAAACTGATCTAAAGACACGTACCCAATCTATATCCAACTAGGCAGCAGGTACCAAAATCTATGGAGAGTAATTTTCCACCGTCCAGAAAAGTGCCTTTTGAGGAGGAAATTCAGCATTGACCGATAAAAGGGCCACCGGCTACGACAAACGTGTGTAATGGGCATTCACTCCAACAACCGTTAAGGGTATCCGTCATGGTCTAGACGTTTGGTTTAACCATTTTGTAAAAGAACTACATCTGGTTATAATAGTTGCAGACTCTAAGACAATGCCATCTTCAATCACCTTTTGGTTTTGAATAATACCCTCCACAAGTGTTCTTTCCAAGCACAAGTTTCAGGGAGGGCCTCAAAAAGGATGATTGAGAAGTACAATTCAGTCGAATTAGACTTGTTCTGTTCAGAATTCGAGAAAAAAGACGACGATATCACAGAGAAGATGAACGCGTACCAAGAAGGTGATATGGAGGGAAACTTTATTAAATACACCGATACTTGGGCTGGCCGCGGTTTCTAGGTGCCTACCTGGGCCGTTTCTCTTGTTCTCTTATACCGGATGAGGGATTATAGAATATGCATCTTTTGCTGCTACTGGGTAAATACCAAGGTAATTATCAAGTACGATCAAACATAAATGTTGTGGAAAAAGATAGGGTTAAACTGCAATGTCCTGGATCTGGGGTTGACACGGGATTTTGTTTACGCCCAGTAATTGTACATTATACTGAAATTACTCCAGTTTCGTTTACACTGGCCGCACTGTCACAAATGAACAAAAGAACAGGGCTAGCCCCCGAGAAGAAAGCACGGGAATTGTGAGAAATTGCCACCTTTTAAACTTCTAGTAGTGGGTGATTGTCAGAAAACATTAAGGTGTGGCCTCTCTCATAGGAAGAGAAACTCTTGGATCTTTGCGTTTCACTATGCCGTAGCCTGGGCCTTGAACCGCCTGTGTCAGAAATCTTTGCTACCACTCTAAAACTACCCATAAACCGAGAAGAGAGACAAGACAAAGTCAATTCTAAATAGTATTATTGCTGAAAACATGAGGAGATCTTGCAAGAACTTAGGCCAATACCTGACAGGCGAAAAAAGGCCTTGATCTCAATGACACGACCCGAGAGCCGGTATGCAGGAGAAGGCCAAGTCTTGGTTTCTCGTATTTGATACCCCAGATTTTCCGACTTTTTGGGGTGTACACGTGTGTACAAGACAGGCATTAAATTGGGCGTTAAGGCCTCGGCCTCTGGGTTTTAATTGTTAAAATGGCCAAAATTCTTCCCATATCTCAAAAACGAAGTGTATGGCCTACGTGTGTATGGCCTACGTGTGTATGGTTGGGTGTAATGGATGGGTGTAATGGCCCTTTGTTTTTTCTCTCCCAAGTTGGTTAGTCTGGCGGGAAAACAACCCACCCGTATGGCCAACGGTTGATGGTAAACCCGCAAAATTTTCGTATCATCGCGAATTTGCCCGTTTGATCCACTTCAAAAATAGAGCAACCATGGCAGATATATCGTCGAATAAAAGTTAAACAAATAAGGATAGACAAAAAAAAAAAAAAAAAAAAAAAAAAGAAAAAAAGAAACGAGAAAAGAACATTCTCAAAATCACTTTGCTTTCGTTTTCGGTACAAACAGGCGGCCGGTGCGGGAATTTCCGGCGGGGCCATAGTGCGGGCGAAATATTGTTTGCTACATGTCGCAAGTGCGGACGGAAAAAAGGAGGTGAGCTTGGGAATAACTCGCCGTGCCTGGGCGACATTTGTAATTACTAGCAGGGGGGCTGCGGTGTTTATTTATCTTTTAACCTTTTGGGGGCGCCAGAAATTTACGAGCACTAATTTAGCACACACGAAAAACGAACAAACGAACAAACGAACAACCGAACAAATGGCACAATTAATCGGGGACTGACTGAGAGACAATCAACACCACATGGGTCACAAATATCAAGGCCACATTTCAATTGGGCATCCTAGCAAAAACTGCATTGTACTCAGCCACCTTACCATACAGAAATGATGAATATATACTTAGAAATGTGATCACCGGGCCTCGGAAATGTCTCAATGTCGCTCAACCAAAAACCCCTATGTTGGAAATCTTGATAACTTTTTTTACCATGACGCGGTTGGTTTCGTGAGCCGCGCGGCTACCATCACGTGACCACAAATTATCCCCAAAACGGAAGTCTAATGAGGTGCATTTTTCCGACAATACGCGTCCGCACATGAATGGTGGCGTGTTTCGACCGTGTCTCCTCCAAACGTTACAAAAGCATTCAAAACACCTCCTTCAAATGTATGCTGAAGACCGTGATGGGTTGGAAAAACAAAACGAAACAAAACAGAATGGAATGATATGAAATGAAGTAAAAGATAATGAAAGACTTAGAAAAAATAAATTAGACGCATAAAAATAACCACCTGCTAAAAAAAGATCGAAAGAATACTTAAAAGCTTAAAAGTTTAAAAAAGCAAAAGCAAAAATAAAAAAAAAAAAAAAAAAAAAAAAAAAAAAAAAAAAAAAAAAAAAAAAAAAAAAAAAAAAAAAAAAAAAAAAAAAAAACTAAAAAAAAAAACGTAAAAAAAACTTCAGGTTCAAAAAATAGATTGGCCACTCAAAATGTCGTCGGGTGTCGGAAGCTTACAAACACCACCACACAGTGTAGTAAACGCATGTGTGCTGAAAAAACCCCAACTATTTTCCCACAAATGGAAACAACAGTAACCAGAAAAATCAACAACATAAACACATTGTTGTTTCAGCAGATCATTTTTTACCCCTATCTGGCAGAAGAATGATTAAGAATCACCTAATATTTTTTTTTCTTTGTCTACCATTGACATGGCTGGTATTTACCACCAAGCAAGGGCCAACAACGAAACCCATCCGGTTTCATGTTGTATAGCGTCATGAATTGGCGGGTCACGCGCGAAATACAGTATCATAAAAATATCACAGTGGTTTGTTTTGTGAGATCCCGGGCCCAACGTGCGTCTGCCCAATGGCAATCGAGTAGCAGAACACGATCCGGGCTGTGTGCCGGCGCAAGCCCACTATTTGGCCGTGGCCCTATTAATAGAACAAACAACAAAAACGAATAAACCCCCGCGCAGGCACTCTGCGTCGGCCATATGCCGGATGGTAGCGCATGTCGCGCTGCATGATGGGCGCTTGGCCTTGAAGCCAGCATTTTTTTCACCTTTTAGTCAAATGACAAGCATGAATCATCACCACTGTACGAGAACGCGTGGCACTGTTTGTCATGCAAGGGGCAGTGATCCGGGAAACTGAGGCTGATCTTGTTCTGGTGGAACAAAAAAGACAATTGTATAAAAGAGCAAACAATCCCCCCTTTTTACCTTCTTTCTTCTTCTTTTCATCAGTATCATTTGCAGCTTCTTTATCAAACCAAGAGCTCTTTATCAAAAGCATAGTCACTTTTTGTTGCATCTTTTGTCCCTTCGCATAGACATTTAAAAAGACCCTTTTTATTCTTTTCTTTTCTTTCCACAGCATCAGCTTTTCTACTCCACATCAGAAATGCAATTTTCCCTCGCTGTATTGAGTGCCATTGCACTTGCACAAGCTGCTTACGTTCCATCTGAGCCATGGACCACCTTGACCCCTTCTGCCACATACTCTGGTGCCACCACCGACCACCCACATCCGTTCGGTATTCAGATCCAGACCATTGCTACTGCCTCTTCTGCTGCCAAGAGAGACGTGGTCAACCAGATCGGTGACGGACAAATCCAGAAGCAGACTTCCCAAACTTTGAGCACACCTACTCCCAAGACCACTGCTTCTGTCATCAACCAGATCGGCGATGGTCAAATCCAGCACCAGACTACCACCACTGCCAAGACCACTGCATCTGTTGTCAACCAAATCGGCGACGGTCAAATTCAGCATCAAACCACCACCACCGCCAAGTCCACTGCTTCTGTAGTGAACCAAATCGGTGACGGTCAAATCCAGCATCAAACCACCACAACTGCATCTGTTGTCAACCAAATCACTGATGGTCAAATTCAGCACCAAACTGCCACTACCGGCACCGCATCTGTTGTCAACCAAATCACTGACGGTCAAATCCAACACCAAACAACTTCCACCACTACTGGCTCCGTTGTCAACCAGATCACTGATGGTCAAATCCAACACCAAACTTCATCTACCATCGCTACTGCCACCGGTGCCAACCAGATCTCTGATGGCCAAGTCCAAGCCACCAGCGCTGTTTCTTCTGAGGGTACTCCAGGCTTCCCTATTGCCTGCGGAACCACCAACTCTTTGTCCATGATCTTGAAGGGTTCCGAGTTGAAGGACTCTTTCGGTAGAATTGGTGCCATTGTTGCCAACAGACAATTCCAATTTGACGGACCACCACCACAAGCCGGCTCCATCTACGCTGCTGGCTGGTCCATCACTAGCAACGGTTTGTTGGCCATTGGTTCCAGTGACGTTTTCTACCAGTGTAAGTCTGGTGACTTTTACAACTTGTATGACCAGTCCATTGGTGGCCAGTGTGAGCCTGTGCACCTTCTGGTTATTGACTTGGTCACTTGTTAAGTCCTTAATCCAAATCCATTCGAACAAGATTTCGCTTGAACCTTTTTAATAATCCTTTATATATGTGAAAATGATTGAATTTCTTTGAACTCAACTGCTGTAGACCCGCTTAGTTCCGGTTAAACCGTATTAAACCTGACTCCTTTTTGGCTTTTGAAGAATCAACGGCCAATTGGAATTATAATCATGATCAGGCAAGAGATTGTTCACTGTTCGAGAAGCAGGAAGTGACGGCCTTTCATTTGGTATCTACGTATACCCGGTTGGAAGTTATGTGTATGTATTTATTCGGTTAATCATCTTCGAAGAAACCCCTTTGGACGCTTTTGGCCTCCTTCGGCACGGTTTGTCATTGTGTATGCCACACTTGAGTATAGAGAACCCTCTGTTTCCAAAATAAGACTATCATCCAAATCCCCGTCATCGTGGCACAATGTGACGGAACTAAAGTCAGCAAAAGGGTCGTCCTTTTTGTCTGCGCGTGGAAGATATATTGGTTCTTCCTGATCTGGTGGAAGCTCTGTCCTGCGATCGGGTTTTTTGGTTTTTGTGAGAACAGGTATCATAGGTGGCTTCTGGTGACGTAGCAAAGCCCATTGAGTTGATTTAAAGAAAACATGATTCTTTATATCCGAGGCACCCATTTTAGACCCCAATCTTTTGGTTTCGTCCTTAATCAATAACTTTTTAATCAAGCTCTTACACAGCGACGAAACTGCCTTTGAGTCCAAAAATCGGACTTCCTTCTTCAATACATTACTGAAAGTGGCTTTCCGATCCTTACCTTTGAACGGGGTAGTACCATATAGCATCTCGTAGATGAAGATACCAAGAGTCCACCAATCCACAGCACTTGTGTGTCCTTGTCCTCGGATGACTTCTGGGGCAATGTACTCCTCGGTACCCACAAATGAGTTCGTTCTGAAGCCATCTATACATGCTTTGGTATCGATTGTAGGGCTTGATGAGTTGTGAGCTTTGCTGAATTGGATTTCAGGGTTCTTAAGGCTGGCGGACTGCTTGGATAAGTCAAAGTCGCTCAACATGATGTGACCCAGCTGGTGAAGTAAGATATTCTCTGGTTTCAAATCGCGGTAAATGAATCCCAGAAGGTGTAGGTATTCGAGGGCGGCAGTAACCTCAGCGGCATAGAATTTGGCATCTTCCTCGCCTATGGTCTTCGTCTCTCTAGTTTGTAAAGCCCTGAAGAACTCGCCTCCCATACAATACTCCATGCATAGATATAGCGAGTCTTCCAGCTGGAATGAATGGTATAAGGTGACAATGAAAGGATGGTTACTAGTGGCAAGAATTTCCTGTTCTGCCAACGCCCTTTTGATCTTATTTCGCTCCACCATTTCCTTCTTGTTCAAGATCTTCATAGCGTAAAGCCGGGACGACGCCTTTTCACGTACAAGGAATACCTTTCCAACGTCTCCTTTTCCCAACAAACGAATCTTTTCGAAACAGTTTTGGTTAACTTGCACATCCAAAACTTTTGTAGCCAGGTTGGAATAGGTTCTTCCTTGTGTGTAAGTTCTGGGCCTACCATTTGTGATGTTCAACTCACCTATATGGTCATTGACATCAAACTCTTTCTGCGGCTCTATGGCCGGGGATCTTTCACCTAGAAGCCTCACTAAAGGAGCAGAAGCTACTCTTCGAAGTGTTTTTCGCAAAGGCGTCGATGGGGCCGATGGAGACAATACTCGATGTCCATTACCAGATAGTGGCCCATACTTGGAGTTGGAGTCACACAGCAGATCCACTGAACCTTCGGATGGCATGCTAGATTTTTCGTCGAAAAGCAGTTTTGCCCGGAGACCTTTTTCATTTCTCTTTAAGGGAACAGAAAAGTCTGAGTCTGGATGCCGAAGAGAAATCTGGACTTGGCTCTTCCCTAGCAACTGGTACAGTGAAATATCTTCACTATTATTGTCTGCATGCGGGGGCAATCCCTGATGTAAGAAGTATGGATTTGATTTGATTGTGGGGCTGTTGGAATCTCTGTTATCATATCTGGCATCGTTCAATTGAGCCATGGCCGGCAGGCGGGTGTTGGAAACCAGACGCAGGCGATCTCTGTCATGGTCCCTTTCCCTCATGAGCGATGGGAATGTTTCGGGGAAGAATGCAGAGATTTTCCTCTTCACATCTGGAGAGCCAGATTTCAGACTTTTCAGTGTCTTCAGTATTTTAGAAGCGGGTGATTCATTCCCAGAGTCCGGGAGACTTGGTTCTGTTTGCACGGGCTCGTTGGGAGTAGACTTGACATCAGGCAGAGCAGAGAACCTGAAGATGGATTTCAATCTGTTAAGGCTGCCCTGATAATGCAGTTGTGGGGCTGGTTTCTTTTCGGTGCTTTCAGGTTCTGAAATTGCCTCTTGGGAGGAAGTTGACGGGTTCTGGTTATCTTCTAGGCTGGGGGTTTGGACTGTTGGATTTGGTGGGCTTTGATCTTGCACTTGTTGATTTCGATTATTTTTAGGACTTTGCTGGTCTGGTTCAGTTTTCTGGGGTTGCAGGTTTTGTTGATTTGGCGGGTCTTTGAAAAGAAACCGTGTCATGGAGATAGACCGGGATCGGGATAGAGACTTCGCTTTAGTACTATCAAGCGAAGGTGGGACTTTCCATATACTATCATTTTCAGAATCCGGGCTCCTTGAGCTGCTTGGCGTGAACAAACTCTGGTATAGATTCACCATAATGTGGTACTTGAGAGGGAAGTAAAGGAGGTAGATAATCTCCGGCCAGGACGTAGTGATGGAAAGTGATCAGTTTTCTATTCCCAGGCAAGTCAGACTTTAAAGATATGCTGGAGTATTTTTTTATTCTTCTTTTTTCTTTCTAGGTATTCTTTCTAGGTGAAAACTCCGACAAAGACTTACCTTTGGTGTATAATTTGGGAAGCCTGGCCCTTTATTCTTTTCTTTTTTTTTTAGGCGTTGTAACGTGGGAGAAAATCACTTATGGCTTAGCGCACAATCCTCGCGAGCATGGAACCGTGGGAAAAAAGTATCAACCCTGAGCGGGTCTGGGTTTTCTTTCTGCTGGGGCCTGAAAAATGAGAGCACAATTTAAAAAAAAAAAAAAAATACAAACCAAAACAAGGAACGAAAAGTAAAGAAAAGAAAAGAAAAGAAAAGAAGGACACGTGAACGTGGAAGCTAACAGACTCAAACTGATCTTATGTGGCCCAGAAAGTTAGTTCTCAAACAAGGACCTCTTCCCAAGACACTTATTCTTGAACGAATTAGCGTAATGAAGCAGGAATCCAACTGCCTTCCAACATACTCCAATATTAACTTTGGGGCGGGGTTGTTTCTGCGGCGGGCGCAAAAGTTTCGAAAGTTTTAGGGGCGCGCCTGCTCCTGCAGCGAGTACGCGTGGTTCTATTCTCCGATCCCTCAGGAAGACAGGCGGAAAAGGCGGGGAAAAAAATTATTTAGACCCCATGAAATCTGAAGTATGGACATTGGACTAACGGTCATTGGACAAAACTTACAAGAGCTTAAGTACTTCGAGATTTTTAGACTTGGGATTATTTCAGAAACTCAACTGTGGTATAAGAATTACTGCAATTTTGGCTGGTTTTGTGGTTTTCTGTGTCGGTTTCTTGGTGTGGCTCTTTGAAATGTTGCAAAAAGAGAATAGTCGCCGGGGCAGAAATCTACCCCCAAGCGGACACCAACAGTGAGGTGCTAAGGTTTTGTGTTCTAGGGCCGCGAAAAAAATAGACTTTGGAACAGCAGGGCGTGTTGTTGCCTGCAGGAGATTTTGCACCGAATGTTCTGCGGCGCAGGGAAATTTGGCATTGGCTCGTGGGCCCTGGGGTTGATTTTGGGTCGGCCATGGAGAGGTTACTCTTCATATTAAAAGGTATTAGCAACCATTGAAATTGTTATTTTGACAATTATCAAAGCGGTAAACGAAAAAAAAAAAAAAAAAAAAAAAAAAAAAAAAGAAAAAATGAAGCAAACTTACAGGAGAACATGTTCTGAAGCATTGAGAATCTGGAGAAGATTTTCAGCCCTGGGCCGCACCCCACCTCACTCCACCACATCTGGCAAAAGCGAAAGACCACTTGTTTTTCATATTCAGGCTCATAAATTGGGAAGTAGTAACTCTGTTCAGAGGTTGTGGATCGATATTGATTTCTCCAGAATCAAAAAGCTGGCAATTCTGGCCTTGACTTGTCCAATTTTGGACCTGTCTTTATTGGCTAGTGGCCATAACCTTGGCCTCCGAGCGGCCCTGGCCCTGCCCTGGCCCTGCTCTGCCCTGTGCGCGCGGTGAGTACCTCATCTGAACCTGCTGACCAGAGAAACTATCACAGCTTCTCATTGTTTACGTGCAATAACATCAAGATTTTGGAAAACTCAACTGGCCCCAAACTGAATTTTAAACAAGTTCACTTCTTCACTGTTACTAAATTAAATTTTCCCGATCTTGCAGCAGAAAAGGACACGTCCGCGTGACAGACATCCAAATCCCCACCCCATCGCATGCTGCTAGATACACTTATATCACCGGAGCAAATTCCTTATGAAGAGTCATTAATTCGGAATGGAGATAATGAAACTCTATGGCTTGAATATGTGGATTCATGTGGGGCAAATTTTCATAAAGCCGTGTTTATTCTAGATCGCGCCGTGAGGGAATTACCCGCATCCACGCTTCTATGGAATGCATACCTTCAGCTACCTTGGGGCCCCGAACACAGAAGCAAGTTGCTCAACCTATACGAGCAAGCCTTACTGACACTATACGATACCCCGGCCTTTTGGATTAAGTATGTGGAGCTTCTTGGTCGAGAAAAGGGCGAACATAGTCGCCTCCGACTTAGAAAGGCCTTGGATATGGCTTTATTCAGTTTGGATCGTACACAGCACCCCCGGTTTTGGGAAATATACTTAACGCTAGCAGACGAGATGGCCAATGCTGATGCTGCTGCAATTTATGCTCGCTTCTTTGAAGTCCTGCTCAGCGAACCTACTATTGAGCCCCCCAAAACGCCGCAAGCGTGTGTCTTAAAGGTTGCAGAGTATGGCGACTATGACCAAGCAATCACACTCTTTCAAATATTATCTCAAAAGAATATTCGCCCTCTGCGACTGCACGCGGAGTTTGCCCTTGACTTTCTCCAGGTTTTTCTGGCAGCTACCGTGTTTCGTGCCGACGCATTCGTTGAGAAAACGGCCCGAAACGCAGCATTGGACACACCGCTATTGGCCAAAAGATATTTCCTTGCGGTAGCAGCATATTACTCCGCAAGAAAAACGTACGAAAAAGCCCGCCACTTCCACGCGCTTGCATTTGAAGCCGCCACATCTGTATCAGATACCGTGGAGGTCTTCGACATTGTCAGCAACTGGGAAGAGAACCAGCTTGAAAAACTCTATGAACGACAAGCATATGATCAACTCCAATTTCGTATGCGGGTATTCCGGAGACTAATCGACCAGCAACCTATTCTTCTCAATGATGTTCTTATTAAGGCGTATCCCAACTGTGTCGACCATTGGCTCGACCGGGCATCTATTTACCTGGAAAACCAAAATCAAGGCGACGTCATCGCCACGTATGTGGCTGCAATTCGTCGTGTAAACCCCTTAGAAGCGACTTCAAAGAATCAACATACCATGGCCAGTATTTGGATCAAATATGCAGAGATATACATCTCGCAAGGAGACCTTTCGACGGCCAATGTTATCTTTTCTCATGCAGTCAAGTCCCAATTCCGAACTCACACTGAGCTTGCGCAGCTATACATTGCATGGACTGAGATGCTATTCATGGTCTCTGATGATGAAGCATTACAACATCTAGAGCTGGTATTATTTGTGCCATCCAGCGAGCCAAATCCCACGAACGCGCCTGGTAATAATCTCGAAGTTGCCGAAAAGAAGTCTGCTCATGCACAGCTTTTTCGCAACGGCACGCTCTGGGAATTTTACCTCGATATGCTCAAGTCCATGGTGGAGGACGGGCAGGATAATCTGGGGATTTACCAGAAGTTGGGTGAGGCATATTCCAGGCTTTTGCTGCTCCAGATCATCAGCCTCCGACTGCTCTTGGATTATGGGGAGTTCTTGGACCAGCACGAGGGCCAAGCCAAAAGCTTTGCCATTTATGAAGCAGGAATCCGCAACTTCAAATCCCCACAAGCACAATATCATATCTGGCAGGTATATCTTGACAAAGCCATTCAAAGCACCAAAGAAGATGAGAAAATCAGAGATCTTTTTGACCGGTGCTTGGGCACGGAGATCCCTGGGTTTCATGCCTGTGATATCTACATGCGGTACTTTAACTTTGAAATGGCCCGAGCAAATATTGTCCGTGCTGTAAAGATCATTCGTGAAGCCATTAGCTACTTGACGCGAACCTTCTCGCTACCTCGTTACACAAGGGAAAACAGAAACAAAATTGCTGACGATAAGTTTGTTCTCTACTCGAAGGGTGCCAACGTGGTACTCCATAGTCTACATGATAAGAATCTATACCGAGAAATTATGACTGAAGCGCTCCAGGATGCCCATTTGCCGCTTGCCCGTGTAGTTGAACTTGGCCTTGACTTTATCGAGTTTGAGGGTAACGAAAAAGAGCTCCATCGGACAAGAGCTCTCTTCAAGTACCTAGCTGGCTTAGGCCACCCTGATGCCCATGTCATGAAGAACGTGTGGCAAAAGTGGCAAGAATGGGAGGTTGACAACGGTACAGAAGTTTCCTACAAACAGTTGTTGAGAGCTCGCAGGCAAATTTTAAAAGATTATAAAGATGTGACAGACATCAAGTCAGAAATCAACCCTATGGGGTTCGTCTTGGCAGAGGCTAAGCCAGTATCTACTGCAGAGGCTATACCAGAGGGTAGTACAGAAGATCTAGAAGTTGCAAAGAACCCAGATGTCATAGAATTAGATATGGATATGTAAACTAATAGTTCATTTAGCATTGGGCATAATGCGTGGGTATAATCGTAGGCTCATAACTTCTTGAAGATTTCTTTCCATTTGTCGAGGAAAGACTCTAGGTTCATCAACTGATCGTTGGAATTGTTGAGCTTAATGGATTTATTGCCCTTCACAAGCTCACCACAACTATTCCAATTGATGTGATAGTATTGGAATATCGTAAGTAAAAACCCCTGAAGTAAATTGACAAATTTCTGTTTCTTGTTCTTGGAGCGAGAATGGATGACCAAAAGTTGGAGAAAGACGCCAATCAAACTTAATGATGAAGATGCCGCATACATCAGATCAGGATCAGACTCTGAAACACCGTCTGCAGAGTTGTCCAAACTTCCTTTAGCGCCAGCTTCCAACTCAGAGGACGATTTTGGTGATCTAAATGGGCCTTCAGCCACAATCGGGGTTGATGGCGCGCTCAAACTCAAAGGAAGTCTGTCATTAAGTTGAATGATGAGCTCAAAAACGGAGGTCGAGCTGAGGTGTTCAAATTCCTGCAAGCTAGAAAATCTCTTCAAAATCTTGTAAACTGCACTGGACAGTGACATTTTTGAAACATCGCTCCAGCAAGACAATTTCTTGTTGAGTGAATTGAAGACGTCACCATTGAAGATTTCACGATCAAACAATTCTATAAGAATGTAAATGTTGGTGAAAGACTCGGTATTCTGAAACATGATCAAGAACGAAGGGATGATGAAGATTTGATGATGTTTCTGTAAACCTCCATCTGAGAATGACTTCAAGTAAAGCAAATGCCTAAAATTTTCACGGAAAAGACGGGAGTCGAAGTCTGCATTCTCAGTTTCAGCCATTTGGACCAAGTAATTTCTGAAGAGAGGTCTTTGCATGACCTGGTCGATTATGTTACCAAACTCCGAATCTTTTGTTGCTTTCATTTGTTGTGAGAGGCCCTTTACCTTTTCCTCTAGCTGCGCAAGACTTTTTGACACGGATTCCGAGAAATCTTTCCCGGAGCTAAGAAGTAGCACCTTCATGTAGTAGTCAAATCTGAATTTCGAAGAGATAAGATTTTCCCAATTTAACTTGCGGTATTTCTCGCGGTCGTAGTTCAATTTGCGATCGAAATCCTTATCTTCACTCGCCAGCATCAATTTGAGCCAGGTTTGCTGATTTGCAACAGCCAGAATGCCAAGATTCCTGCGCATTTTGTTTGCATTTTTAGTACTAGCTTCGAAATCGGTGATCACCCTATGCAATTCTCTGTGGTGCTTGGTCTTGTCGATATTATTCTTGGGTGGTAAGTTTATAGGACGAGACTGGTCAACTACGTCGAGCTTTTCCGGGGAGATTAAACTGATATCTTCGACGGAGCGTTGGGACTTGACAAAGCTAGGCATTCTGTCGGTAAGTTGTTGATCCCTGGACGCACGAGCGAGAGCAGAGTAAGAAGCCGATCTTTGTGTATAGAAGTCTGAGATGTTGTTGCAGATCTCACTATCATTTTCCGAGCTAGCAAAAGAAGTACTTCTAAGTTCTTCATCCTCTTGAATACTGTCATTGTTTCCCGCAAAACGCAGTTCGTGCGAGGCAGTTGGAATCCTGTCCATGCTCAAATTGGAGCGGGATAACTTACCCGGAAGCGGGCACGGCTTCATGGAATCGGAGTGCTTATAAGGGTACTTGTTATCATCACCTGTGACAATGTCGTTACGTGAAAGAAGTACGTTCGGCAGAGACTCAGTTCTTCGCGTGCGGTAGATCTCGCCGTGGTTCTTGATAACGGGTACATTGAATACCAAATCCATGTCATTCATGAGGAGCTCGTCGTCATCGTCGTTTTCTTCGTAGAGCTTCTTGCGGAGCTGTTTACGTTCCTTCGTTTCCTTTGGGTTGTAGTAACGAGTTTTTGAGCGGGATAACATGAACGAAGAAGTGGTGGATGCTTGTCGAGATAGTTTCGGAAGCAGGCTTTGATATGTAGGCTGCTTCTTGAGGTCAAGAACCGAGGTTGTAGATGAGGCACGAAGCTTTGGTGGCACGGGAGGTGTTGCTGGAAGCTCAAGAACGGATTCAGTAGAAAACGCAGGTTGGTTTTTCAAAGTAACAGTAGAAAGCGATCGGCTGAGGTGATCCAGGCTTGCTTCTTTCTCTAGGGTGTGTGTATCTCCAACAGTGTTGGCTTGCAGATTTATGGATTTGACCGTGACCACGTCCATGTCGACAGCTGAATGAGAAGGGATACCGGCAGAAGCAGGTGGAGAGGCAATAGAGTCGACGGTCTTGGTGGTTGAGTATGACGAGTAGTTTGTCATCAGGCTAAGGCGAGAGTCCATGACGTCAAAGGGCGTCAGAATCACCAGAGAGGCGTCATCGGAATCCTTGGAAACTTCAGCAGAAAACGCTGACGAGTTCGATACAGGTCGTGGGCGAGGCGCCGAAGAATGGGTCGGTGGTATGGAAGCCGAGAGAGAGTTTGGATTAGAATTTGAATTTGTTGGGGTGACTCTGGTGGTGGAAGTTTGCAGCGTGGCGGAATTCTGGCTTAACCTTGCTAGGTAGTACTCACTGGGACGCTTGGTATCAGGAAGACTATTGAGGCTCGATATCAGGCCCACACGACGAGGCACAAGTTTCTTTTTGGGCCCCGGGCGGTGGTGGTCACCCGTGCTGGCAAAGGAAATGTCATAGAGGTTTTCGTTGAGCGAATGTGTGGAAATGTTTTGATGTTGCATTTTTTATTGTTAACCTCGAGGTGGAAGTGTGAGTGCGTGGGATTTTTCTATCTTGGTGTTTGTTTAGATTTTAGTTCTTCGGAAAAAAAATAACAAAAGAAAATTATAAGCAAATTCCTGCTGTAGTAGTAGTAGCAATACCGGAGGTGGTTGTGCCAGATATATGGAAAGGGGGGTAGCGAGTGTATGGTTGGAAACAAACAAACAAAGAAAGAAAGAAGAAACAGAGAAAAGTTCTGTTGGCAGGCAGGCAGGCAGGCAGGTCAAATCGAAGCAGGGGAAATCTTGGGGTTGCGCAGGCGGAGCCTAGCTTTCTCAAAGCGAGATCTTGCGAGGAGGGAAAAAAACGAGGGTGAAATTGGCACTGGCGCCGGGAAACAGCAACTTACAAAAACCAACAAATAAAAAACACAAACAGTGAAAAAGTTTAAAGTACACAAAAGAACACAAATCCCGGTGAGTTGATGAATTGAATCTGGTGGATTGGATCTGGTGAATTGAGTCTGGCGAATTGAGTCTGGCGAATTGAGTCTGGCGAATTGAGTCTGGCGAAAAAAGCACGGAACCAGAAGAACAGAATCAAGTGACCAGGATAATCGAACCAAGGTAGAAAAACCGGGAGTTTGTATATGGAAATCTCTTTCAGGAGAGGTTTGTTTTTGATTTCCAGGGGGTTTTTTAGGGGCCTTGTTTTGGGGCCTTGTTTTAGTTTAAGGCCTTGTTTTCCGTTTAGGGCCTTTTTTCCGTTTAGGGCCTTTTTTTCTTTTAGGGCCTTTTTCTTTTTTCCGTGTGTTCTGGTGGAGCACGCTCAGATTATATGTGAAGTATTTGGGAGTGATGTTTACTATTGGGGCAGGGAGGGTGCTCTCTGCAGGGCGGAATGCACCAGCTTAACGGCAAGACGCGAAATCACAGACACGGATACGAAGGGAAGATTCAATCAAGTCCCAAGGACACATTGATGGGGATTGGAAAAGCTGAAAATATTGGTGCCAGGTGAGGCGGCGGTGGAAGAATGCGGCAGGAATAGGCGCAAGGGCGCGCCCTGGCCCGGCATATTTCGTCGCATTGAACGGATTGGGATGGCAGAAGCCGCGACGCGCAAAGGAAATGGAGGCCACAGGCACATAACCACGCCAGGTTTTTCGGGGGTTCAGGTTTTTCCAGCGCGGGACGCGGAGCAACCAATCGGGCCTAGTGGAGGTGGTCAGAGCGTAGGGCAGGTGGTAAGATTACGATGGAATCAAGCAGTTGGGGCAAGGTGGATGGGGTTTTATGTTGTAGGTTTTATGTTGTAGGTTTTAGTTTGTAAGTTTTAGTTTGTAGGCTTTACTTTGTAGGCTTTAGGTTGTAGGTTTTAGTTTGTAGGCTTCAGTTTTTAGGCTTCAGTTTTTAGGCTTCAGTTTTTAGGCTTTAGTTTGTAGGCTTCAGTTTTTAGGCTTTAGTTCTTAGGCTTTAGTTTTTAGGTTTTACTTTGTAGGCTATAGGTTTTAGGATTTATTTTCTAGGCCTTATCGTTTTGTATTTGGCTTGGTTTCAGGTTAGGCTATTGTTTTACATTCAGGTTAGGCTATTGTTTAAGATTTAGGTTGGGGTTTTTTTGTTTATGCTTGGCTCAATTAGGCTTGTTTCCTGAACACTGATAATCTCTGTCCTAAATCTCACCTTTGTCTCTTCTTTATCTCATGTTTCTGGCCAAGCCCAAACTAGCAGACCTCCATAACACCTTCATAACGCCTCCATATTACTTCAACTTTGGTGTATACATCTTCACGCGACGGTGCATTATCTGGTGTTTATTTTAATTATTTTTGTTTATTTTTGTTTTTTTTTGTTATTTTTTTTTTTTCTCGTTTTTTTTCTTTCTCGTTTTTTTTCTTTCTCGTTTTTTTTCTTTTTTCGAGCACTGGCCCTGCGATCGCATCGGGAACACTGCCAGGCATCCCGAGCAGGGGGGACTCTGCAGCAGCACGAATAAAGACAAATGACCAGGACCAGTTGACGGAAATGTAAAAAAGGGGTATGCAACGTTGTAGAAATGGAGCCTGTCATATTCTTGTGGAGTCTTTGAGAATCTCTTTGAAAAGCTATATACGCCTACGGCAACAAGCACGGGGCTTCTGAAATTGCCCTGATTACACTGTCCAAATTGGCAATTGGCGTGATCTGGTTTTGCTCCACTTTTGTCTGCCTGCCCGTCTAATATTAGAACTTGTGCGCGCCTGGGGTTACGAGCACGCGTGGTTTTTTCGGGGCGACTGGGTGCGCAACTGGCAACTAGCCCGAAGAGAGCAATCAAGAATAGGAGAAATGAGAAAATCAATGCTTACATGTGAACGAATTTAGTGTGACGAGGTGTGAAATGTGTGAGAAAACGGACGAATAGGAACAAATAATGTGAAAACCAGTCACAACCAGTCACACCAGTGTGACAAATAAGCTGTAGGCCGGTCGAATCAATGAATGATTTCTCATGTGGTTGCTCCTATTCTATACATGGCTAGGGCCAACTTACCTCCTGTTCTTTTGCTTCCTTGATGGTTTGGAAAAGCGCACTTCACTGCATGCGGTGTAAATTCCATTATTCCTTATGTTCTGCCGTTTTATAGTATACTTCCACAGTATTGAAATCTCTTTGCTCTTTTCGCTTACAGGCTTTTTTGGGTGTTTTTTTTGGGGGTGTTTTTTTTGGGGGTGTTGTTTTTGGGGGTGTTGTTTTTGGGGGTGTTGTTTTTGGGGGTGTTGTTTTTGGATGCTTCTGGATTTTTTTGAACTTGTATTACTCGTGTCTTTTGCTGAATCCCTATGGTTTGGATGACCCCCGTTTATACAATACAATTCTTCAGCTTTATTGGTTATGCTCTGCGGCAGTGTTGGGCTCGCGTTATTAATTAATAACGCGATTTTTATTCACCACGAAAATTATTAATTAATAATTTTTTGATTAGCAGTACTGAATACGGCCCAAAAATTATTGATTTGTTCAAAATTTCCATAATGAATAACCCCGAAAAATTATTAATTACGGATTTTCGGAAGTTGAGACGCCCCAGAAAATTCGCACCACAAGAAAAAAAAAACTTTGTAATTTGCTGACAAATAAAATTTAAACATTAATTTTCGAAAATTACTAACTAAAAAAAAAGCACTAATTATATAATTTCTGGCATATTTTCAGGGTTACAACATTCTCTTCTGTAAGGATTCGTGGAAAACTGCTGGGTAAGTGTGAGTGATTTCTGCGAAGATTACTACGCGTGGAGGTGAGGAGTCTAGGGTTCAGGATTCTCGTGTCAATTAACTAGTGAAATCAGGCTATTTAAATTTTTGTTTCTCTTCTTCGCTTGTAAATTTTTATTTAACTTAATCATCAAAAGCATTTCACCTCAACTGTTACTTTTAACAGAGATAAGAGCCTATGTAATTCCCCGAATAAAGCACATGGATATGTTAAATGTGATCCTCAAGAAGAGATTTCTTGATTTTAATGATGCTTCCTATGATGGAACTGACGAAATAAAGGCATATCTCTCGGAATCAAAGATAAAAGGTAAGATGAGCATTGGGGAATTTTATAACAGTGGAAAGACTGATTTTCCCATCATCTATTACATGGCGAAAGACTTCTTAGCGACCCTGGCGATGTCTGCGCCGTCCGAATCGCTCTGTTCTAGGGTAAACGATATGGTCACGAAAAAAAGATTTCGGTTACTTCCGAGTACAATCAAAAAATTGACGTTTCTAAAGTCTCGATGTATCGTTGAAGACCATTCGGAAAAGTTTTATGACGTTGAAGAAGATTTTGACAACCAAAGTGAGAAGGAAGATGCGGACGACCACGCTGATGAGCCATTCGTCAGTTCCGCTGAAGACGAATATTTAATGGGCGAAATTTTCAATGAACAATTTTATTCTGACTGATATTTTACTAACGAAGAAGATGATACTGATGAATAAATTGCATGAAGACTTTACCATTATGTTATGAATATTGAATTTCTGTATACCTTTTCTTTAAGGACCAACTTTGTTGATTATAACGTAGATTTTGCGAAGGTTTTCAATACCAACCATTAATAAAAGAAATGTTAGAATTTGTTGGCCTCTTATTAATCATATTATTATTATTTCTTCTATTTGTTAATTGACAGTGCTTCTATTTTTTTTAAAAAAAAAAATTATTAATTAATAACGCTAAATTTTACGCATTTTTATTAATTAATAATTTTTTCATTAATAAATAACGCGAGCCCAACACTGCTCTGCGGGAATCTCAGAAAAAACGAGTGCTCGCCTGGATATGCCCAGTGTTGTTACTGTTGAGGTGTCCACGTTTTTCTATATAGTCTGGATTCCCCGCGCAATCCATTTCACTCCTTCTTTTCAGTAAGGGTGACTTCTTCTAAGCTTATACTAATCGATTCCTATGTTACAATATGAGTGCTGATCATATTGATCAAGCCCAGACGACAATGTCGTCTGATCAGTCCAATGTCTCTAGTTCCATTATTTCCAATAGTCCTGAAGTGTACACGGCTCTCAGCCCTTACACTCATGATAGGACGGTTCATCAGGTTGTTATTTGTCCAGACACTTCCGTGAGCCTCAATGCTCTGTATGTAACCTCTAGACTTCAACAGGTTATGGCCCTTTCCACTGCTCGGAAATCTAATGTTGCTAAATTGCAAGATCCGTCTCATTACCTCGAGTGGTATTTTTTGGTCTTACAGGCTTTTGCAGTCCTGGATCCCATTTTCTCCTCCTATTGTCAATTATCACTTGATGAATTCAGACAAGCTCTTAAGGGTACTGACGATGAGAAGGACAGTGCTATCTACCAGGTTCTTGTTGCTTTCTCGGCACATGTGAAACTGTGTCTTGGTGTTAACCTTAGTCGCAAATCCTATCTCCAAGGTACTCTTTCTAGGACTTATATGGAGACAGTTGTTCAATCTACTTTTGAGTCTGTTGCTGACCCACTTTTGGTCTTAAGACGTGAGCATGAAGTTGTTGCACAAGCAACTCTGGGACAGATTCGGCCTTTGATTAATTTCTTACAAGCCCATGGCTTTGACGATCGCACTATTTGGAATCGTGTGTGTGCTGCAATAAGTTTGGCTCTGGACGGTCCAAAGAATCTTAAGCGGTTTCAAATCGAATGGAAGAAGGTTAAGTCTTTTCCTGGCGGTGTTCAGGATGCTGCTGAAGTTTTTCTTTCCGATGTTACCAAACTTGGATATTTGTCGCGGAAAACTTCCTCTTCTGGTTCTTCCGGTAAATCTGGTCAACAGCAGTCGGAACCTAAGAAGGACAACAAACCAGGCAAGGGAACTGCAACTCCCGACCCTAAAGTTTATGAGAAGAATATTACCACGCAAGTATCTCGAGTATTTCAAATATTTCGAGTATTTCTTTCACTTTTACTGGTATTTCTGTTTTGAACTATTATATTTGAAATACTCAAAATATTCCAAAATATTCCAAAATATTTTCAAAATATTTTCAAAAATATTTTGGGTTGGAACCCTTTACCAAACCCCCTGAGCAGCATCGCAATCAACGCTAATACATAGCTCTGGAACATTTATTTTCAACCCATCTGGTCATCTTCACTTGATAAGACGGTGCAATCCAGTTCCCTCTCATCTTCTGAATCTAGCAGCAAGACGGTTCCAGAAGACTCTGCTGCACTAACGACTCTATGATCACGTAACATGCTTGAACCGGAAGATCCCACTTCAACCACATCCCTTGATTTCCGTAAAACACTTAACCCAGAAGACTCCGAGTAGCTCTGTTCTCCTTAATCTAGCATGAAACTGGTTTCAGGAGCATCAACTTCGCTCAAATCACTTGAATTTTGAACAGAACTGGTATCAGGAGATCTTGGGTTTTCCACATATTTCGTTATACATATAGCACTTTGTCTTTTGCGGAACCCACGTACATAATTACCTCGTCGTGCCCCTGGCTTTGAGAACAGCCAAATTTTTTTATTGTACTAGGAAGTAGTCTGTTCCGCTTTTCCGTGAATATGATTTTTACTCGAGAAATTAGCGACTTCGAGGCTGAAGACATTGGCATAATTGATAAAAGATCCTTAGCAATTCGGTAAATAGTAGGGAATGAGGTCTCGTGTGCCTTAGAATATTCTCGGATTGATACTACAAGGGGCGCTCGTTCTTGAGCAAAGTATTTCCGAAGTTCGGTCTTATCTTCATCATCGCCTTCAATAATTTGACTTTCATCATAAAAATGAATAGGTTTTTCTTTTTCTTTTTTTTTTTGGCACTTCTTTCCGTTTCGAGCTTTTGTTTATAGCCATGAAACGTCTCGTAGAAGTAGTCTTCGGCAGTAGATGAAACAGAAGTTGGTAACTTTAAATTCCTGAAACTTCCTCTATTCATATTAGGATCAAGCATTGTAGCGCGATATAGGTGTTTGAGCGGCTCGGTTGGATCATGAATAGGGCAATATTGAAGAGATTTCTTTCTTTTTACTTCCCCGCATCGAGCACTTTCATAATTTGGCAAACATAAGGAGTGGTAATGTTGATTGTCTCTTTAGTGTAATGTTGAAGGTCTATCTTTGGCTTCAAAGAAAAAAAACCTTCGGGAATTTTGTATACCGATGATATGTAGATCCACGTAAATTCGTCAATAAAGAGCGTCTTCAGTTTGAAGCCAGAGCTCTTTGGAGGAGGCGTGTTTTTTTTTAAAGTTTACAACAAATCTGAAAATTCAAGAAAAGTTCAACAATTCGGTAGACTGATGGCCACCATGTATCATTTCATTGAAGAAGCTGTTCATGACCCAATTTTCCTTTCTTCCCTTTCCTTTCGTTTTTTCACAAAACCTCGAAATAAGTTTTTTATGCATATTTTATTGCGAGTATCCTTGATGACGGACTTCATCATCTTGGGTACACCCTCCATACGCTTAAAAACACATCCTTATGGGTTTGAAGAACCCATTCGTCACTTAGTTTAAGCCGTGTCCGAAGCAGCGTATGTCTGCACTATCATGGACATCTTTGTTGAAGCTTTTTTGAAAATTCTCCAACAATATATTAGTAGGTAAAGCCTTATTTCTGGCCATGGAGACACGCCGATCTCTTAGACTCTCTTAGACTGTACTCAGAAAGAACTCGATCGAGATGCTGGTACAACACATCCCCCGAATAAGTGTTTGTTGAGAACTTCAAACCCAACTGATCCCAAGCAACAATTTTAATGAAGTTACCAGCTTATTTTACATTTTATCAAGGGCCAATGTCATTGACTGGTGAGATACTATAGGAAAGTATCTTCGCATCTCCTTACGTAAATAGCTTTGCTAGAGAGGGGCCAACGACGTCAGCAAAAGGCAAATTATATTCCATTAAGTACTCTAATAACACGGACTTGTGGGTCGATAATTGCGTGGGTCGCCTCCATGTGCGTATAAGATGTAGGAGTTTTGGTTGTTTTGACATGGTAATCTTCGCATTTATATTAGTTAATTTCTTTCAGGGCTTTCTGAGCCGTACGAACAGTGAAATATTTCAATTAATCGAGTAATGCTTAATGGAATATAAATTTGAAACCTTAATAAATTGAAAGAAAACTTCAGAAATCCTGCGAATTTTTATTCGGCCATTTAAAAAGATTTGACACATCTCCAGTCTTGCAAAATATTTCTAAGTATTTGAAATACTTTTTTAACAACACTGGATATGCCGACCCAACCCAAAGGGCCAAGGCCACACCGGCCAGAACATCACCACACATTAGCGTGTTGATAGTAAAGGTCTAATTTTCCTCGTTGCGTGTTTGGTAGGACAAGTGCGTAATTTTTGTATCCTCTTTCTGCTTTTCTGTTTCTTTTTGGTCTCTCTGTATGCTTCTCTTGGGTCTCTCTCTGCTTCTCTTGGGTCTCTCTGCTTCTCTTGGGTCTCTCTACTTCTCTTGGGTCTCTCTACTTCTCTAGGGTCTCTCTCTACTTCTCTATGGTCTCTCTATATGCTTGCCTCTGTCTCGTTTACAATGACCACCAGGAATAAACCAGCCATAAGTAATGTATATTGTCATTATGTGGATATGATATTCGATTCATAGTATTTCCTGGTTTAACACCTTTTTTTTAAGTGCTTTTTGCCTCTTACCGCTGGTGGGTCCTCCAGCAATCTTACTGAACCACCTTGACTTTGGTAAAGTCACCTTTTTGACTTCGTCTGCAACAATAATAAAGAAAATATTGGCCGTCTTTTAAAATCCTTTGTATATTTCAATTTTATCACAATTCATTGCTCTGGCACTTTCACCCCATAGGAACTTCAGTGTTTCCAAATGTTGTTAGTAAAGAGCCACTTTTCTGGACGATTCCTTGCTTTCAGAGAACCCGCACACTGTTGGAAGTGAATCTAAAAAAGCCAAATCCACCATGTTCTTTCCCCACCCCAAATGTTAAATGTATTCGAAATTCCAGGGGCATCAAGCAAGCATTACCCGTTGTGAGATTTTCAACCCTTGGAATGGTAAACACTAACCCTTGGAATGGTAAACACTAACCCTTGGCAGGAAAATCCTCAACCACATCACAACTTTCATATAAATTACACTCATTTGGACTCCCGCTCCATTTCATCGTCACATTATATCGCGAGAAATATCATTTTCTTCCTGAGTGGTTACGCCCAAACGCAGCATCTCCTTGTTCAAAGAACTTCGAAGCGTCCCCGAACAACATTTCAATAACGCCACCCCATTGTAAACGCTTCATGCCCTTAACTAAAGCATAAGCCCCGTGTACATTACGCAACGCCGGTCGTCCCTGAGTCCCACCTCTAATGGAATCGATCTTTGAAGGTGATCCTCACAGGCAACGCACCCCAACAGTTGCTGTTGAACCCAATCAGATAATCACCACAGAGCTCAAACACGTCCACTCCATTGAACGATAACGTTCTTCTGTTTCCATGCCCTGGCTCCTTTGTCAAGAGAAATCCTGTGTGTGGTCGCTTGGCCAACTTGAGTCTGCCTTGTTCATTGACACTCAAGTAAAGGTTAGATTTCATTAGCGAGATTGTGCCCCTCACATCATATTCAAACCCGGATATATAATCACTGATGTATAATCTGTACCCGTAGATCCGTAAGTTAATAAGCACGGGTTCCGCGCCGATCATGGAAATAAACATGCTGCCTGCGTGGTTGGTATCATAAGCAACACTCAACACAACGAGTAAGAACAAATTCCAGGGGAGAATCATTTGAGCGTGTGGAACTATTCGGCCGTATGAGCTTTTTTAGATATGATAAAAATACACCAAAAATTGTTTGAACTTGTAAGCACCAATTGTGGGTTCTGCCCGTTGTATATCAAATCTGTTTTCTTCCTACTTCTCTGTCTCGAATGCCCTCTTTTATAGCTGATGATGAAATTCACTTGCGCCGAGGTGCGGTCCATGGAAGAAGGAGATACAAACATTAAGTTTATTCCCCATTCCAAGAATCCCCCGTGTAATTGCAACGTTCCCTGTGCCACAGAGTAACACATTAAAATGCAACATTATCATCGAAGCTCTGCGGGTTTTTACATTGTAAACCATACGCTGCGACAAACATTAGAGGCATACGTCCCGGGTAAAATTTGCTGCCAAAAATTGTCAAAGCCCGGTTTCAGGTGGTTTGATCTTTTCTTCGCTGTGTGCACACGGTGGATGGATTCTTGTTTCATTCCATGTTAGTGCACTATCTCTGGATCTGATCTTCTCCCAATGAAAAATACCATCCCCAAGGCTAAGACGGCCCTGGTGTAATAGTAATCGAAATTCGAGTAAATTTCGCATTTTCAACTCAGCAAAATTCCTCACTAGATGTCAACAAGCGAATCTCTCGCCCCATCTAGACTCAAAACGAGTCTGGCGTTTACTTTTGAGTATCAACTCAAATTGTTGATTGCTCGTGTCAGCTGTTTCGACAAAAAAATAGAAAGCACCCCTTCATACTGACCCTCACTTTGACTTTGGCAGACTTCCACACAAATAACTTCAGCATATGCTGATGATTATCTGTAAAATACTATAATAGCAACCATAGTATTGAGACTCTTGCAAATTCGCCCCCTCCCGGTAAAAACTCCATTCACGAGTCCTTGCGGTACGGTCATTTGGAAAAAGATAACTTCTTATCGTATTCAATTTTTGACCATCTTTTCTGTCGTTCATTGGGGCAATCAGTCGGTTTCTGAATCTCACCGCTAGAAAGTTTAGTTTGTTCACGTAAACCCGGGAAAACTCACCGTCTTTAAATTCGTGCGATAGAGCGATCCCAAAAGATTTCACTATATAACACAATGATTTTTTTCCTGTTTGTCGTTTAGCCCCATGTTTCAACCCCCAACAAGTAAATGAGACATTGACCCATGTATCAGTGAGCCCAACCCCTTTGGAGAAAACATGTGGCCTCTATAGCTTGGTCCATTATGCAATATAGTGGTATACATTTGGTAGATCACTGTCTCTTCTCAAATACTCCTTCTCTATCAAATCCTCAATCCGCTGCTTAATATGAACCATTGGAGGAAGAAACCGGTGTTGTAACTGTTTGATGATTTCTTCAATCAACTCGTTATGCTTGAGGGACTGTCTGGATTTCATGGTCCGCACAATTGCAGCATTGATCAAATGTTTGCGTCCTTCATCTATATTGGTCTGGACTTCTTCGGCCTCGTCGTTCTTGGTTTCGGGTCCCCTCGGTGCATCAGATTTGACAGTGAGTACCTTCACCTTAGTTGATGGCGACTTAAACTTACTGTTTAACTTGAAAGTGTCAGTATCATTAATATCTTTGGACATAGGCAGTTTTACCAAAAGCCGCAGTCTCGGCGCCACAGCAATAGATCTCAACTGGCGTTTGAGGTCAAAATCCGGAATTTTGGTGAGCTCACAGATTTCCGTGTACGTCAACTCGCGTTGCTCTTCAAATGCCAGCACTGGTTCGCCGTCTAAGTCTGTAGACTGCGGTGCAAATAGCATCATGATCACACCACCGTATGTAGACAAGTTGATGTCATAGGTCCGCGACGGGTAGGTGATACGGAGATCCATTTGGCCGAATTTTGGGTACCAAGACAATGCCTTATTATCATTACGTTTTCCCGTGAGCCAGAACTCCTCGAAAAGCTTCATTGTCTCGCGGAGCTGGGTAGGCCAGATGATTCCCGAACTTCCGTCGTCCTTAGTTTGGTCCTTATGGTCTTTTGTCAACGACTTCGGCCATTCAGATAGATTGCAGATCTTAAGCTCGAGCTCGGCGAGTTTGAGGTTGTTTTCCGTCACGTGGCGCTTCCATTCGGCGGTCAACTCAGCAGACAGCGTCACGTCCTTCTTCATCTTTACAATTCGTTCGAGGTAGTGGCTGTCCATAAACACCTCCTCCCACAATTTTCCAAGCACGAGGTCTTCTATATCACCACCGCCACCCATAGTGGACGCGGAAGTGGATGAAGTCTTTGCATTGAGGAACCGCTTGGCGAAATGGGCAGCGTAGTGCGCCTCAAATGCATATTTGTCCTCGACCAACTTCAAAAATGCAACCACCTTGCGGAAAAACTCTTCGGTGTCATCTATGGACAGGGAATCATCGGCGGCAGACTTCTTGGAGGTTGCAGGTTTCGAGAATTGCTTGATGTAATGGTCGATGTACACAGATAATAACTCTGCGGCATTGAGCGTTGGCGAGTCGGATTTTTTCTTGAGTCTGCCGCCAGGCACGTTTATAAACTGCTTCACCGAGGCAAAAACTGTGAACTCAACTGTGGTGTCGCCCTCAAACGCATCTGTGACTAGCTGGCCCAACTGACGCTGAAATTGTAACACGGAATCGATCCAACCAAGCACAAACGGCGTAGAAGAGTATGTAACAACTGGCTTTTTCGCTCCGATAGCCGCCGAGAGGGACGCCTGTTGTTGTAGGTGGCTAAGCACGGCCTGCGGGAGGCGTAACCCTTGTTGTACAATAAGTTCTCTCAAGCGCACTTTGAGACGTTTGCGTTCCGGGTCGATGCGGCCCTCCAACTCGTATAGCATATGTAATTCGGAGGTGAAGTCGGGCAGAGACAGTGCCAGGGCCAGGGCCAGGGCTGTGCTAAGCTTGGTGATGGCTCTGACGAACACAGGCTCGAGCCAGTACAGGAGGCCTTGCATTTCTATTGGGTAGACCATGACATGCTCCAATTTTCCGCGGATAAGAATATTGTTCATGAGCAGGATGAGCTTGGGGTAAGTCTCCACACGAAGAAGGGTACTTGATCCCGAACCTGAGGTCAGGAGAGCCAGGAACCGCGCCTCTTCATCTTGAATACGGCGGTAGATTTCATGGAGGTACAAAGTACCCAGCAGCGAGGCCAAGGCGTCGTCTGCGACCCCCGAGAAGTATGTTTCCAGGCGCAGAAGCAACTCGCGTTCAAACTCGCGGTGATAAAGGTCGGTTTTGGGGGTATTTGGTGGTTTTTTCATGTCTGGTGAGTCCTCGGAGACCACCTCCAACATGGCAATCATTTTGACCACATACAGCCGTGTAGAAAGAGCCTCAGAGCGCAGTTTGGCGATCTCGTGGTTAAGCACCGACACCAAGTGATGCGCCACCTCCATACCATTGTGCCGAAGAAAGTGGGTCTCGAATAAAGACACGCCCAAGTCGTAAATCAAAAGTCGTCTGCATTCCTTGACATATACGCGGTTTAAGTACATTAAAACGTCACTGATGAACTTCATCAGCTGAAGGTGTGCGGCCCATTCCTCGGAAATGGCCTTAAGAAACTCCTCGTGAGGGTTTGTTAAAGAATTGTCGAGTATTTCAAGCACCCTGGTGCGTCTTTTCTGTAGATGATCACCTATGAGCATAGAAACGTCGTCATAAAGTCTGCTGCCGTGTTTTTGAAGCACCACCGTGTATGCGATTCGATAGAGTTGCTCATACAGAAGCAGCGATACGTTTTGGTTCTGGATGTGGGCGATTGCATTTGCAATTGTGTTCCACAGGGAATCGTAATCGAACTGGGTCTTGGAACTTGAGTCCGACGCGGTATTAAGTTTACGAGGCGGGCGGATTTTTGACCTTCTGCTGCCTGCGGGGATCATATTGGTTTTTGGGTTATGGTTTTTGGGTTGTGGTGTAAATGTCCATAAATATGGGTATTTGGCGGCGTGGGTGTGTCTTATATGATCGATTCGGATCCATAGGCTCAGATCTGGCCCATCTGTGGATCTTATAGGAAGGGCACCAGTGAGGGCCAAACCTCCGTACATCCTGACAGAGGGAGAGAAACAACGGGGAAGATGGATGTGAAAAAAGGGGTAGGCCGGGACTGTATTTTTTTGAGAGGTTTTTTGGGTTTCTAGCTTTGGGGGGTTTGTGTTCCGTTGAGTTTGAGTTTGACGGAGTCTAGTGGGTGTTGTGGTTTTTAATGGCAAATTTGTTGCATTTGCGAAAAGACAGATAAATGAGAGCCAATTGAGAAAATGAAGAATACAGGAGATCTTGTTAGAAAATAAGAAAAGAAATGATAGGAAAGGTCAGAAAGGAACCAGGAAATTTGTAAGAGGGCATCCAGACCTCAGCCACATGTGACCTAGTGTCACCAGACTGTAATCACGTGACGGATACGTGCGCCGTCCAATACGCATGCATAACAAATGAGTAAACCCACAAGGATGGTGGAAGGAACCAACACCATCATCCAGAGGATACGACTCTACATCTAACGTAGATAATGTAGTACTGTACATGTCT
>JAJMHT010000057.1:8338-101549 GCA_030583145.1 Metschnikowia vanudenii | reverse complement strand
GACGCCGAGAGAAAATTGGAGGCATTGTTCTCCAACCTCTCGTGAATCGTGAATTGAAACGAGCGTTGGAAAGTAGCAAGGCAGGGACAGGGTGACACAATCAATGCAGCGGCTAAGGTAAGGAGGAGAGGTTCAGGCTTGGGAAAGCCTGGGTCTTTCGTGTCTCAGTACCTTAGCCAGACGTATTGTAGGTTTTTTTTTCTATATTTATATAGTTTTTTCTATAATACGATTTGTTTCTTTAAAAAAAAAAGAATAATCGTGCTTGAACCAGACGTATGGTAGGTTTTTTTCTCTATTAGTATAGTTGTTTTTAATAATACGATTTGTTTCTTGAAAAATAAAAAAAATCCTCTCTTTTTTCATAGTTTACCCCGCAATTAGCCTCTCCTTTGTAAGTGCGGCGTAAGGGATTATATAACCGGCCTTTCCCTCTTCTGGCTAAAGAGCCAAGCAAGCATCAAGTACAATGATACACATGTTGCTGAATTACTTATGGTTGAACTACCTTTCACCAGGAATGGTACTGACAAATACGATTTGTTTAAAAAAAACGCACGACACACGAAAGTTGGTTACTTCCCTTCTTTTTTGAATTACTGCGGGATTCGAGCTGTAGATTCACGATTGTCTCTCTTAAAAAAATTGATCTTTGGGTTCTAACAAGCTAGTCTTAAGTATTTAACCACTTAGGTCAAATTAATTTCGGGCATACTAAACTGGCGAAAGTGGTCAGCTCTTGATACAGGGATAAGTCCGGACTATGAAGCCCCTTTGCGAGGTGAACAAGGGTTTTTCTTGACGGCAGCAGAAGAAAAAGTTTGTCATCCAAGTCAATTCAAATCGTTGAGTAAAAAGAAACAAGAGGATCTCCGGCCGATTATGCCTGAACACTTCTTGCAAAATTGTCCTGAGGCAGGGAGGATCCGTCGTTGGGAGAAATTTTGGAAGAAGCTCCACAAGTTTGAGTGGCACAAACACAAAGACTTAAGGGCGCTACATTTGTTTAATTTTGGCTCCTATGTGGCAATGCATGACTCCAAAAGGTCCATACCAGGATTTCAATGTCATCTTTGTTTACAATCGGTAAACCTGAAGCAAATGCAAAGTCACATTTACAATGATTGTGCTTGCACCAGATATTTGTGGGATTCTCTACAAATGACATCTCTGATGAACTTGAATGTAATATTGGCACCATTACAAACTAGCTATGAAAATTTGCGCAAACTCAATTGGTTTGTCGAAACTGTCCGCCATGTCTATTCTTCCAGACGCCGAGAGAAAATTGGAGGCATTGTTCTCCAACCTCTCCTGAATAGTGAATTGAAACGAGCGTTGGAAAGTAGCAAGGCAGGGACAGGTTGACACAATCAATGCAGCGGCTAAGGTAAGGAGGAGAGGTTCAGGCTTGGGAAAGCCGGGGTCTTTCGTGTCTCAGTACCTTAGCCAGACGTATTGTAGGTTTTTTTCTATATTTATATAGTTTTTTCTATAATACGATTTGTTTCTTTAAAAAAAAAAAAAAATGCAGATAATACCCAAAAAGGATTCTTTCGTGTTCTTGAGGAATCATCCAGTTATTATTTGTCTTTTTTTCTATACAAATCATTTTTTTTAAATAAAAAGCTTGCGTGTGCACCTGTATCATTATTTGAAAATGAGGTCAGGCTGTCTATTAAATCCTTTGGACTCGTGAATGGTCTTCATTATCTTTTTTGCAACCATTTCCTCCCCGTATCCCTTGTAGAACTTTGACATGTTGAAAAGAGACATCGTATGAAAGTAAATACCAGGCGATGCTTTCAATATTATAACGAAAAAAAAAAAAACAAAAAAAAAAAAACATGTAAAGCGTCTTGAAAAGTACCGAGTATTGTAAATATACGACTTCCCTGAGCGTAGTACCTTCACACTTAGCCTAAGTGCTGTGTAAATTGTGCCAACAAGTTGTTGCCTTCCGTTCCAAAGCTTTGTTCAAATGCCTATACGGTAGAGACTGAATTTTACTTTTCTGTGATTTCCAGTCTCGGAATTTTTTTTTTAACGGATTATGTTACAAAAAATATGACAAGGATATTCACAACATGTCTCTAACGGAAGGACACGCAAGAGAACAGGAAAACCATTAAAACCATATAAACTGAGTTAGAAAATCACAAATTTTATTTACTGAAATTATTTGGAATATTATAATTCGAAAAAAAATGAGAATTTCAGGGGTTGATTGCTATTACAATGTTCAAGACTAATTGAGTTTTCATATATGTCTCAAAGAGCATTTGGAAGAATAACGGAGGGTTGGCCGAGTGGTCTAAGGCGGGAGACTTAAGATCTTCTGGACGATTGTCCGCGCGAGTTCGAACCTCGCATCCTTCATTATTTTTTTTGTTTTTCAGAGCTTCTCTGAATATTTTTTTTTATCTCTAAAAGATGAGGCTGTTTGGAAAATTTGTTTTATGGTTGTGTGAATTACGCTTGAAAACGCACACCAGCCCGTCGCTTTTGTTTCGCCTAGCTGTGTTGACTAGGCATAATTCTGCAGAAAAGATCGTCATTTGGGTTGCGCACTTTGGCCTGAAACCTGGCCCTAGAGAGACACGCTGACATGTCTCTCCGAAGTGGGGTTATTAAGACAAGTCCGTGGATGTCAAGGTCAACTTTTATTTTTTTGGAATCCAATAAAGAAAGAAACAAAAAAAAAAAAAAAAAACACAAGTAAATTTAAAAAAAAACTTTCTATTTTTGAATGAATCTCAATCTTTATTATCCATTTCCAGCAAAGTTACGGATTTCATTTGTTTTCTCAACGGCAAACTAGTGGTCGTGCGATGTATGGGAAGTTCGCAAGTGTTCCGCTGCGGCTCAGCAACCGAGCGAGCCACACCCGTTGGGGATTCGGCCCGTTGCGGAAAGTCTTTTGTCAATTGCGGTCACATTTCTTTAGCAATGTGGAAAACTATGACATAAGAAATTTCGGTTGCGTTTCTAAATCTCAAGAAAATAATATTGAAAATAAATAAATGATGAAAATATGATTGCGATTTTTGTGCGCAAATAAACTTTGAATTTCGAGGAAGTTTCTTTATGCCCTCCTGGCTGACCATTCTAAAAATATTGGGCCCAGTTAATTTCTGGGGTACGCTCTAAGGAGTCCACACGACTGGGTATTCTAAAATTTTTGGCTTCTCAGCAATTTTTTTTAAAAAGTTTTTAAAGACAAGCTTATCAGTAAAATAAAAATATTTCAAACACAATTCTTAGTGGATACCTTCTTTTATGTGGAGACAGACACGTCGTTGGAGTCAAAGGTAATCCGTAACCGGTAGTCAAAGTCTAAGGGCTGTGTGGGTAGAAAAACGCCGCGAAGTTTGGCCCCAATGACGTCGATTCACCGAGACCCATGCAATCTCGCATGCCTCCTGTACGGAATAGATGGTACAAGCATTGCTGGACTTTAGATTGCTGCTTTTTAGGGCAATGTGCCGTGACCGCCAAAGTATATAAATCAACCAGAATATCCTCTCCCAACGATGTGATTCATCATAAGTATCACTACTCTTATTATCGAATCTCGAATTCCATATTCATACGTTTTCGAAATCATTGAATTCGCTGAAACCACATAACTCATATCCATAAACTTTTTGCAATCAAAATGGCTACCCCACACAAGCTCTTCTACAAAGGTACCGACAGCGACTTTGTCGTCTTCATTGAGGACCCTGCCGTTCTTGCGAAGTACAAGGCTGGAGACACTACTCTCCCATTGATTGATGTTGTGTCGATTTATAAGGTTTTCGTCAACAGACAAGGTGGTGTTGAGGGTGTCTTGGATGAAGCCTCGAAAGAGGAAATCCAAAATGAATTTGGTAACTCTGCTAACGTCGACAGTGCTATCAAAACTATTTTGCAGAAAGGTGAAGACAAGCAAGGTGCTGGCCGCTTTACTGCACCAAGCCTGAACTAATGAAGTTCTGGCTTTAACGAGCAATGAAATCCCAAAATTATTCCATTATCATACATAGGAAAGCATAAATACATCACCGATGAAGATCCCAGTACGTAGTGCGCACTTCAATTTCCAAAACTAATTACAACGTTTTTTTACAAAGAGAGCAAATCAAGAAACTATTATCAGTAAATATGATATTTTGTAAAGAAAATTTGGTGAGTTTTTTTAGATAGTCTACTGAGGACGTATGCTATTTTCTGTCTGCCTCAATCCCACTTCGCTCAGAGCCACATGCTTTTATTCGCACTTCTTGGCCCAAGACTTTCTGCCCCAACAGTTGTGGTGCACCCTAGCTCGGTCGCACACGCAGCGCCCTGCGTGCTCTGGCATAGCTGGACCATTCACCTGTACATCAGTTTGGAGCCAATAGTACAACACTCTCTTCACATTCACAATGAGTTCCCGGGCACTTCGACGCCTCGAGAGGCAAAAAGCCATCGAGTCTCCAGAAATTCAAAGCTCAGATGACGAGTCTGGATTTATCCCTCAACCAAAAGTGAATGCCTTTGCTCTCCTCAATGATGGACAGGGCAGCGATCAAGAACTCGACCATGATCTGGGCCCAGAGCAAGTGCCACAAGAGCAAGGCCCTTCCGAAATTGGCCGTTCTGTACCCAAGGCATCAAAAAATTCCAAGAAAAAGAAAAAGAACAAGAAGAAGCCCGCGAAAGTGTCTTCTGACGAGGATAGTCTAGACGAAGACGACCTCGATAAGTTTCTTGAAGAAGTGAAGAAGAGGGATAACTTGAAACTGCCCCAAACCGAAAATTCCACAGAGGTTTTAGAAGGGGAGGATCACGAAGCAGTGTTTGATGAAGAAGAACCTCCATTTGCTTATGCTGACGCAAATTTCTTGCGTTTCACGAGCTCTCGATTGAAGGAGAGCCTCCATCTTTTATCGGTGGGTTCTGTGAAGAATTTGGATCCTGATACAGAACTACAAAACCTATTTGGAAAACTCTCAGTCGACACTATCGAAGATGCCAATAGCACAACATCATTGGCAGCATCTCCGGAAGTGTTGGCTCAAATCAAGAGCTTAGCAAGAATCACGCGAGGCTGGGGTGGAAAAGACCACAGGGGAGTCCCAGGAACAACGCGGAAGTTACTTCTCACAAGAATCAGAGACGATTGGCTTCCAACAACGCAAAAGCCTCTCTTCATGGATGATTTAGATAAAGATTTTGCCTTGAATACTAAATTGTACAAAGAGGAAGATCACAAGGAGCAAACTATCGAGGCCATTGAACTGAAGGTTCGCAATGAAGCTAACCTTGGAATAAAATACTTCAGATTCCGGAAAGTGGATAGTATACGTGATCGTGTGGCCAATTCCAGGTTCTTTGCTTCCGTGGTTATGACCCCGGACCCAGAGTCATTGATGCAACTTCTTCAACAGAGTCCGTATCACATGGAAACTCTTCTTCAAGTATCAATGGTTATGTTGAGAGAGGGAAACAACAAATCAACTAGTAATGCGTTGATCGAAAAGAGCTTGTTTGTTTTTGATAGATCCTTTAACAAGAACTTCCATGAACTTTTACAAGGAGGAAACACCGAGCTTATCAGGCTCCCTTATGAGTCATTTGCTAACCGTCAATTTTACCTCACGTTATTCAGGGTAATCTCTGGGCTCGGGGAGAGGTCTACATTTTTTACTGCCCTTAACTTCTGCAAGTTTTTGTTGGCATTATCTCCCGCTGAAGATCCTCTTGGTGTGAGATACTTTTTGGATCATTATGCCATTCTATCGGAGAACTTCGAGTACTTAACTGAATTTGTCAATTCATCACTTACCAAAACATATATCCAGTGGTACACTCCTGGGCTTGCATTCTCTAATGTATTAGCTTTATTGCATTTGGGAAAAATTGAAGATGCAAAAACTGCCCTTTCGCGTGCATTTGAAGCCCATCCATTGTGCTCATATGAACTACTAAGAAGTATTGGATTAAGCGGTCAAGTACCGGTACAACCAAGTGATATACAAAAGGACAGTTACATACAACTCTCTAATGAGACGTATCTAGTGAGAGCACCAATGCTTTGGAAGGAACAAAGGCATAGACAATTCCTTCATGACGAGCTCATGAATCTCTTCCAGAACCACACTCTGCACAAAAGCAAATCTTGGTTGAGCACGTGGTTTGGAGGTGGGAAGCTGGAGGATAAGCTGGATATACCAGTTAACTTGATTCGGTTTGTGGTTTTGTCAGGCGAGAATAAAGTGCTTGCAAAGATCCCCGAGAAAGTCTTCGAACGAGATGATATGTTGGAATACGACGTGATCCCACCAAAAGACGAGAATAATTATCCCGATGTGGGTATGAAAGTGACAGACTCGATGTTTGATTATCTTGACCATAACATAATAGGCGCAATAGTCCAAAACCGGACCGCAGCACAGTACGAAGACTTTTTGAGCCTTGAAGAGCCTGTTGAAGATGCCGAACAAGAGCAGAACTAAGGCAAAATGCTCTTAAGAAAGGGGGATACTATTCTGCGTGCCTTAGACATGGACTTTAAAACGCAGCATATTCGCGGGAATTAGGTCCCTTCTATTACCATGGAAGGTGCACAACATAGCAATGATCTGCTTCTGTATAATTTATAAATTATAATTTAGAACCATAGAAACTCGCGTTCACTCTTATCTCACTGAATCTTGTCGCGCAATAGAAGGTTACTTACATGTGAATTTCGATTTCTCACAGAATCCCTGGGCTTTATTCTAATAATCAGAATGGCTCACCCACCAATGAAGGCGTCCAAATTTGGGTTTCTTGTTCCAATTGCGTGTCATATTTTACCATTCGCCTTGCATTCCTAAGGCCCTGTTTCCTGACATCGACCCAAGCGTGGCCCAGATCTCCGGCTGCGGGCCAGTCGCGCAGGCCGAAACGTTCATGGAACCACGTCGCGGTCAGTGCTCAGACCCAAAGAATTTAAACGAGATCTTTCAATCTAAGAACGTCCCCAAGTCAGGTTTTTTTACTCTCCTCCTTCAATAACAGGGAATCTCGGCTACAATATGATTGCCATTAACCTCGACTTTGCTGATCTTCAATGGCAGTACCAGATCTCAACGACTTTTTTCATCGGTGTGATCGTTCCGTTGATGTACTTTATATACGAGAAGTATATTACATCTCGTCCCAATAAGTACAATAAGCTTGAGGCGCCCAAGAAATTGGAATACGCCATCCCAGATGAGGCTAAGCCGCACTGGAAGGGAAAGAGGCTCTATCCTCCTACTCTCGGGATTAAAGTTCCCGGTGAAAGCGATAAGATCCAGAGTTACTGTCCTGCCACCGGCCAGTACTTGGGTTCCTTCACATGTATCTCAAGAGCCCAAATGGATGCCCAAATAAAAGCAGCAGCGTCTGCTCAGAAGAAGTGGACAGATTCCTCGTTTGCGACGAGAAAACAATTGATGAGAACGCTAAATCAGTTCATTATGGACAACCAAGAAAACATTGCCCGTGTTGCTTGTAGAGATAGTGGAAAGACGAAGTTGGATGCATCAATGGGTGAGATCATGGTTACCCTTGAGAAGATCAGCTGGATAATCGCCAACGGAGAAAGAGCTTTGCGGCCTTCAGCAAGGCCCGGACCCTCGTCCTTGCTCATGGGCCTCATGAAAAACGCCGAGGTCCGTTACGAGCCTCTCGGAGTGGTGTCAGCTATTGTCTCATGGAACTACCCTCTTCACAACCTTATCGGTCCTGTTGTTGCTGCATTATTTAGCGGAAATGCTATTGTTGTAAAATGTTCTGAGCAGGTCGTATGGTCTTCCTCATGGTTCGTTGGTATGATCCGCGCTGCACTTCGCCTGCTTGATATCAGCGAGGATTTGATTCAATTATGTTACTGCTTTCCTGAAGATGCTGAGTACTTCACTTCACACGCGGGATTGAAGCATATCACTTTTATCGGTTCTAAACCAGTGGCACACAAAGTCTTGCAAAGCGCATCAAAAGAGTTGACTCCATGTGTCATTGAGTTAGGAGGAAAGGATTCGGTTATTGTTATGGATGATGTGGCCGATGTAAAGGCATTATCGTCTGTGATTATGAGGGGGACATTTCAAAGCGCCGGGCAAAATTGTATTGGTATAGAGAGAGTTATTTGTTTGCCTTCAGTATACGAGGAGTTGGTTTCTATCTTAGAGGAAAGAATTGCGACGATTCGTGTTGGTTCGGATATAGACCAATTGGACGAGATCGATATGGGTGCAATGATCTCGGATAACAGATTCGACCAAATCGAAGAATTGATTCATGATGCCGTGGAAAAGGGGGCTCGCTTGTTGCATGGTGGTAAAAGATACAGCCACCCTAATTATCCACAGGGACATTATTTTGAGCCTACTTTGTTGGTAGATGTTGATCCATCCATGAGAATCTCGCAAGAGGAAGTTTTTGGTCCTATTTTGACGATGATGAAAGCTCAAGATATTGAAGATGCGATTGCCATATCCAATAGCACTGAATACGGCTTGGGAAATTCTGTCTTCGGAAAAAGTTTCGATGCTTGCAATGCAGTGGCCAAGAGGTTGGAGAGTGGTAATGTTGCAATCAATGACTTTGCCACATTCTACGTCTGTCAGTTACCGTTCGGTGGAATCAAAAAGTCAGGATTTGGGAAATTCGGCGGCGAGGAAGGATTGACCGGCCTCTGTAACGCTAAGGCCGTTGTTATGGACAAACCAATTCTTAGGGCCCTTGGTGTTAAGACTGCTATTCCTCCCCCTATTGACTATCCGATTGCTGATGACAAAAAAGCATGGAGATTTGTGAGTAGCCTTAACACTGCCAGCTACGATACTAGGTTCTGGAAGGTGGTCAATGCGATCAAGAAATTGGCAAAAGGTGGCGCTTAAAAAAATACTTGCATTACTAAAAAGAAGTCCTGAAACAGAAAAAAAAAAAAAAACAGTTGATATAAGCTAGCTTTATGTGTCCATGGCTACTACTTTTTCCATGTTTACCAAGCACGAATGCTGTGTTTGGAGTACTCAGCTACTCGCACTAATTGCATTGGATCAATATCATTTGTATGTATATATATATTCATAAGTCCTATTTTATAGCCTATTGAAGACTTGATAGTCTTGAAACGGAATCGCCGAACTTAGGCGTTGATGTGCAACTCAGGAGTAGGCTTGGTAGCGGCCTCAACCAACAACTTGACCACAGCGGATTTCTTTTCAGCATACTTCGCTTGGATGTCGGCTAACTCCTTCTCTGCGGTGGCCTCGGCCTCCTTCTCGACATTACTGTTCAAACCAGCGTGTTCGCTTTCGTATTTCTTCAACTCCTCCTCCTTTTGGGCCTTGTACTCGCTAATCTCCTTTTGGGCGTCGGCCTTCGCAGACTTCAAACGATCAGTTCTGTACTTTCTGGCATCGTTGACTATGCCTGCAGCTTCCTTCTCGGTTTTCAAAAGTGACTGAATACTGGTAGACATTGTGCCGTTGTATGTTTTGTTTTTTCCGATTTCACCTGGACAGAGGGGAGGTGGTCGGCTTTATCTGGATTGTTCGATAAATTGAATGCGGGTGTGCACATTACCGTCGAGACAAAGCTATTGGAGTCACGTGCATCCACCTATCGAGGATCAGTTTGTCCACGCGCCTGCTTTGCAACCACGGGCAGATTTGGTGCCATGCGGTTTTCTCCAAATTTCAATATGTATAAACTATAACCTTTATTCTCTTGTCGGTTTACTTGCTATTTACATGGCATTAGAAAAAGTAAGAGAAAAAAAAAATCATGCTTTATCAACTCTATAATACGCGTGGCAAGTTCAATATTACCTTAATTTTTCCCCATGGCCTTTTGTTTTGCACCTACGCCGCTTACTCGACGTAATAACCATCTGCGATACACCGGAGCATGTACTCGTCGATGTGCCCCACTCCTTCATCATAATCAGCATCCTCAATGTCCACATCTTCAGGGACTTTTCCGGGTGCTGGTGTACCTTGTTTACTATCTTCAGTGAAGTCTTCGTCATCGACGGCCACTTCCTTCATAGCCTCCTTCGCCGCATTCCTATCGGCTTCATCTTCAGCTTGGGCCAATAATTCCATATTTGCGTTTTCACCAATTGGTTTATCAGGTAGTTCGCTGATGAGGCTTGCATCGTTGACCAAATCACGAACAGAAAACTTCCCTAGGTAGTCAGTCGTAAAGTCACCCTCCTGAATAACAACATTGTCTAGCTGTCTCTTCTGATTGGCTTTCTTCAAGATGTTTGACTCGATGGTGTATTCAGAAACAAATCTGTAAATGTGAACATCACGCAGCTGTCCAATTCTGTGACAACGATCTTGGCACTGCTTATCCATTGCAGGGTTCCAGTCAGAATCGTAAAAGATCACAGTATCAGCTCCAGTTAAATTGATACCCAAACCACCGGATCTCGTTGACAAAATAAAAACAGGAATCTTAGGATCTCTGTTAAACTTCTCCGTGAGCAATTGCCTATCCTCAATTTTCGTGGCTCCATCTAGCCTCATGTATCTATATCCATGAATATTGAGGAACTGCTCCAAAATATCCAAAACTTTGGTCATTTGGGTGAAAATAAGAGCACGATGTCCATTAGGAACAAGGTCTTGCAATAAAGTTGCTAGCTTTTGAAGCTTACCACAATCATATTGTAGCAATTGCTTATCTGGGAAAGCAATCGAGAGTTTCACTTGCGCCTGATGGAAGGGATTAGCTATATGGTTTTGTTGAACTTCTTCGCGGATCTTGTACTGTGTGTTGATTGGAATAATCTGGTCCTTCATATCTAGAGCAACAACCATCGGTGTGATAACCGCGTACTTGTTGACCGTATCCGACATAGACGCTTGGCGCTTTGGGATGTCCAAAATCATGTTCCCCAAAGATTCGCAAAGTAGTGGTTTTTCGTTAGCTTTTCTGACAAAATCCAAGAGTTTATAACCGTAGAGGGGTTTTCTCTGACATCTCAAAGTGTTAAGGTAAACACACTGTTTCAATCTATCACGAAGCCAAATCTGCTCCTCAAGCTTTATGGATCTGTTCACCTGAACAATATCAGCTAACGGATCATTACCAGAGGATTCGGATTCAATGCTAACACCCTTTCCAATAATTTCGTCCAAAATCTTTATCTGCTTTTCTAATCCTTCGTTTGACATCCATCGGTTAGTCGCTTCTGCGGCCAAATAATTCATGTGTTCCATGTTAGTTACATCTGCATTAATGACAGGCAAAGACACACTCGAATCTTCGGGGCTAGCAAGAAGCTTGTTCACGGCTTCATTGGTAGCATTATAATACTTGGTAACGGTATTTGGCATCGCAAAAGAAGTGACGATAGGGCGGACTTCGAATAAATCCGGATGATTGCAAACTTTTCTCAATTGCATCAAACAATTGATGATGGACAAAAAGTTTCCCGAAGCTAATGTCTCTTTTGTTTTTGCTCGCGACATAAAGTCGTCATAGAGATACCTTTGTCTCTTTGACAAACGACAGTAAATGATATGCTCGTATTTTCCAGGCATTTGTTTCTCAACATCTTTTTTGAGTCTTCGAAGCAAGTAAGGCCTTAAAACTTGATGCAATCGAGAGACAGTATCCTTGGTTTCTTTATCTAACTTGTTCGTAACGTTTTCATCAATGACATCTCCAGTAGCTGTTTTTTCCAAGATTTTGTCAACTGGTTTTCCAAACCACTGCTGAAAGTCCTCAAAATTGGCAAAGCCTTCGGGCATCATTTGCTCTACTTTGGAGGATGGCATGAGAAAATAAAGCAAAGACCACAACTCCATGAGGTTGTTTTGCAATGGTGTACCCGTGAGCAACAATCTGTTCTCGGTGTTGAAATTCAATAATGCTTTCCACCGGGTCGATCGGAAATTTTTGATGTTATGAGCTTCATCTAAGATCATGTATCTCCATTTCTTTCTTTTGAAGGAGGAGTGATCATGAACAACTAACTGATAAGATGTGATACAAACATGAAAAGCATCTTGCTTGTTCCATCCCTTTCTTTTTCTGGCTCTTTCTTGGGGGGATCCATAGTATGTGAGCACTTTGAAACCTGGAGCGAATTTCTTGAATTCCATCTCCCAGTTAAGCATAACAGAAGTCGGGACGATGATGAGATGCGGCCCCCAGATGTGATGTTCACAAGCGAGGTAAGACAAAAGAGATATAGTCTGGATGGTTTTACCCAAACCCATCTCATCTGCAAGAATTCCGTTGGTGTTGTTGTTATACAAACTGGCAAGCCAATTCAAACCTTGCTTTTGATATGGTCTCAATGTTCCACGCAACAAAGAAGGGATAGGAACATCTTTGACTTTAAAGCCATTGATTTCTTCCACATTTTCATCCTCGTCACTCACAGTATCAGGATTGGTCTCCTTTAATTCAGCTGTTGATTCATTCTGAGAAGTTTCAACCAAAGAAGAGATTCCGTTGCTCTCTGAAAATGACTTGTGTTCAGCAACATCGGCATCACTAATACTAGCACTATCGCTTTCAGAATCGGGTTCGGATGAGCTCATGTCATCTTCTTCCATAGAATCACTAAACTCATCGGAGTCTAACATCTCATTATGGGTCTTGCCAGACAAAGACTCAATGATTTTTTGCTGGTCTTCGTTGTACTCGGAAGATACTAAACCGACAGTGGCGACAGGAGTACCTCCATAAAGGGACGCGAGACCACCATTTTCATCCCCGCTTAAACCACTTTCTGAATCAGACGAATCTTTGTTATCAGAAGGAGCTGCTGAGGTATCTTCCATATTAGAGTATTTTTCGCGCAACTCAGCAACACTTAATTCACTATCTAGCTTTTCGGTGTGTCCATTTTGCAGTTGTTTTTCTTGCTCCTCTTCTGAATCGGAAGAGGAGAGGTTATCCGAGTCGTCGGAATCTGAGTCTGAATTATCAGAATTCACGTTCGAGGTTTCAAATTCGGTGTTTTCCATTGAGGACCTATTCAACTGAGCTTCTAGAAGTTGCGTTGAGTGTTCCAACATCTTACTTAAATGTTCACGACCTTCAATTTGTTTGAGCTCCTCTTCTTTTTCTTGCTGCAAGAAACGATATACCCGATTTGCTTGGGACCATCTCTTTTTCACAGACTGGATGGCAAGCCTGCTGATACGCTTGAGATTTTGTTCCCTTTCACGTACTAAGCGCTCTTTCTCACCTGCCTTCTTCCTGAAGTGCTGCTCAATAATCTGTGCAATTCTTCTTGTTCTTGCTTGGTGTTGTTTTCGCGTTCCTTGGTGGATTCTAGAGAACGCCATGCCTTGGGCTACAAGGTGGTCTTGAAATGTTTGATCATTGGCAGCTCCCTGGATCTTAGGTATAATGGATCCATTATCTCTGAAATAATCCAGACTATGTTTGGTAGAACTATTCGGTAGCATGATCTTTCTGCGTTCTATCTTATCTCCATTTAGTTCGAATCTTTCTTCGACCATCACTTTATCATATAAACGTTTAAGCAAATGAGTCTGATGCTTCATGGTAGATTCGTATTCTGCAGGGCTGTTTGTGACTTCAACTCCTCCGTCGTCAACGATGCAAGCCTTGTACTTGGTCAGAAGAAACTTTTGGATCTTGGCCTCTATCTGCGGTACATGCAAGGTCTCGTCTTTGGTAGATATCACTTGAAGTGAGTCTGAATTATATGGAATAATATTGTCTGTATCTTGGTCAGAACTTTTAAGTCCTGCTTTTCCTTCTTGTGGACGCCAGGATGGAATATGCGAAGGGTGAGTCACCACAGGAGGAGGAATCGAATACTTAATCGACCGTAATTTATAGTTTGTGTCTAAGTTAGAGAAATCGTACTCTGAAAAGTCATTTTCGATGTCAAATTCGCTCTTAACCTGGTCCAGCGGAGATGGCGTTTTCACGGTGTGTACTCTAGAGGTATGACGCGATGTTCTAGTGGATGAAGATCCATTCAGCTTAACAACGGATTTAGATTTAGGAGCCTGGGATACAGGTATTGGAGCAGGAGTCTTGTTATTTTCTAGTGGCAGGATAAGAAGGTCGGATTCCCTCTGTATGCTTCTTTGTAGAACGTCATCCATAAACGGGTACTTTTTACGAAGCATTGCTTCACGTTCTTGGAGTTTTTTCTTTTGCAACCTAAGCGGAAGATCATTCATACTCTCCATCAGATGCTCATCCCATATGAGTTTGTAATGATTGGAATTCACAAAGTGTTCAAAGATCTCCGGCAAGTCGGACTTGTCTATGCGGGAAAAATCCAATGGATCCCACTCCACGAGCGAAGCGTACTCCTTCAATTGAAACAACTCATTGACGGCAATATTAAAGTCTGAAAGAACGTTCACAAGACCTTCTTCCTGGCTTTGGGGGCTAGAACCGGTCAGATTAGATGATTCTTTAGGATCGGTCTTGGCTCTTTTGGAAGATGGCTCATCACTTGAGTTCAGTGGGGTACTTCGTCCAGCCAGCGAGCCCCGAGACCGCCGTTTCTGTGACGCATCATTTGCTTGAGTGGAGAGGCCATTTGGGCCAGCAGAAGCTAGCATTATATGGCGTGTGAGATATTATGTTGTGTTGTTTGTTTGCGGAGAAAGTTATCGTAGTGCTTGGGCCTTAGTGAGGCCTCTCGCGCGTGCGACAGGCGAAACCTAGAGGCTGCAGGAACATTCCAACAGTAGGGCCAATGTGGGAAGATTGTTGGTGGAGGGAGGTTTTTAATAAGTGAATTTCAATTCAAAGGCAGAGTTAAGCTAGAAAACGAAATTAGAATGATAATCCTGAAGGATAATGTCGAAATAATTCACAGAATATCATAAACTGGCATTTTTGCTTGTTCTTAACTGTCCATAAATTTATGCAAGCAGCATATTCACTGCGCATTAAAACCGATACAGCAGACGAACTCCAGAGTAACGAGTACTCCGAGGCTGGAAAAAAACGAATGATCTCATGTATAGCAAAGCCAAAGGAAGGAAAGAAAAGAAAAAAAAAAAAAAAAAAAATTCAGAATAAATTTATGCATCAACTAATATACGTGGGGTGCTTTCGCTATTTAAGCCAGGAAAAAGTCCGGATTAGCCTTCTTAAAGGCTTCTTCTTGGGAGGCCAAGCTCACCTCGTCAGCCAAAATACCAGAGGCGTCTGCACTCTTGTCAGGTCTCACTCTATAGAAGTAGTCGGTGGCTTCGTCGGCAGAACCCAAAGACTTGGCCAAACCGTTGTAGGGGTAGGACCTAGGCATGGCAGGCTTTTCTGGGTTGATTTCACCGAACGCAATCACTAAACCGAATCCAATGAAGAGCGAAAGGAAGATACCATTGTGCTTCAACGCAGTCTTGTCCGAGACAAACTGGTAGTAGTCGGGAGACCACATGTCATACATATCTTCATCAATATTCATAGGCTCATTTTTGTTTCTTCTCAATTGCTGGAAGTCGTATGTAGCGTAAGGGTCTCTGCTCAGAGCAAAACGGGGCTCCACGTGAGGGTAGTCTGCGTATTGAGGGTGTTTAGGGTCGGTCAACTTAATGGTCTCCCCCGTGATGTGGTCTGTGATGGTAGTTTTCGTGGTCACTGATCTCAACCCGAAGCGAGGAGCACGCTGAACAGACCTCAAGCCCAATCTGGTCAACATGTTTATTGTCTTGGTAGATGTGATAATTCCTCACTGTGCGTTTCTGCCCAATGGAATTAGCCCAATTGTAATTCGGAAAGCGCACGACCCGCGCGACCTGCGATTGGCATGAAGGGCAGGCTTTGAGAGAGAAAACCCACAATAATATTGCAGTATTGGAAGCAAACAAAGGGACATACTTCTTTAGAATAAAATGCCTGGTTATATGTTTCACTGATTACACTTTAACTGTCTTTTTTAATTTTTCATCTAGGTCACATGTATTGGGATTTTCTAGCCCATGTAGTAGAAAAAATGGCTCGCGAAACTTCCGCAACGCATTCAGAAGGGTAGCACTCTAGCCAAGTTCAGTGAGTCCGTGTTCCTTGTAAAGCAAAAAAAAATTACACCACTAAATAGGTACAATCACAGCGGCTGTAGTATTGAAGGGCCGCTATGGATCGTGCAATATTGCCATTAGCAAAAACAAATCTAGTCCTTATTTTTTATATTACTATGAACGTATACAATGCATGAATCAATTCTTCTTTTGGGCATCACCAAACTTGAGCTCCTTCAAAGGAGATTTGTCAGATTCGGCATAGTCCAACAAGCCATCAAAACCACCCACGTTTTCACCAGCGTACTTGCCCACGTAACCTACGCCGAGGAAAATGGGGACGAATGCAAGAAGTACGGAAAAGTTGCGGGCATTCCAGTATGAATGCACTGGAGGAGGATCTATGTTGAAGTTGTACTTGTTGTTGAATGGAGCGGCCTTTGTCTCTGGCTGAGCAGCATGAGACTGGAACCTTCTGGCCACACGGCTGGTACGGCTACTGATTCTGGAGAACATGGATGCTGTTTGGTGATAGTAAGCATACAAATTCTCACTTTCTAATTGGAGAGGTGGCCGTGCAGGACAAAACGAGTGCACCACGGGCTGAGAGTGAGAAACTATGGCAGCAACAATTTTACTGCCACGGACGGCTAAAAATGTAGTGGTCCAGTTCCACGTTGTGTTATTTTATGTAGTTAAATATTAAAAATGACCCAAAATCTTTATTTACCAGCATTGACCACCAAAGGAGTCCAAAAAACTTGGCTTTTTTGCTAGTGTAATTGTGGTTGAGCTGCGGGATCCTCCACATTACAGGCTGCATTCATCAACATTAGGATAATTTTAAGCGTCCTATTAAAGTAGAAGAAAGATGGAAGTGAGTAACCAACAAACTGATAAGTACTTGAAACCACATACGGAATTTTATCGAAGTATTATCCACATTGGGAAGAGTCGTTTGTGTTTTTGGTGACGCGAAAAGAATGAAAATATTTTACCCCATTTGTTGAAAGAGCTATTGCAATCTAATTTCTAGATAAGTATTTCGTATGTATACATCTTTTCTTTGGCATAATGCTTTGAATTTCAGTCCTAAACCTTGAAAGAAAGACACGAGAAAAACAATAGTGCCTCAGCGACAGTCATAAATAGAGCCAAAAGAATTCAATTGACCAGATGAGACGTGTCTGGGGTATTTATTTCAGGTGTAATAATCAACGTTATAACATATCTTCATAATTAGCACGCATTTCCTAGTTCAATCTTTAACCTTGGGCCTTGATCTGCTGTTTAAAGAAAACATAAGCATCAAGCTGATTTCTGACAGAAAAAGAACACAACACATTCCTTCTGTAAAGGTTGGCACTCCCGGTTTTGCAGTCAGCGTTTCAACGCGGGCATGTCATGGAAAATTCATATTTTCGAACCAGTGTAACTTACAGCAATTTAGATGAAAATTAGAATTTCTGACACTGAAAGCTGAATATTTTATAAGTGGAATGATTCAAAAATTCTTATCTGATCAGGCCATTTTCGAACCGAAGCTGAATACCAATGTGTTTTATCGGCTGGTTGGTCTCTGGTTGACTTGTCGCAGCTACGCACTCCTCCACCTTTTTCGCCCACACATGACTATCATGATTCGCATCGCAGCACTTGCCTCTATAAAGACACATTCCTCACTTGAAATATAGACTATACAAGCGAAGTAGAACCCCCTGAAAAATGTCACATTATCAGGGAAGCTCCTACAGGCCCGGCGGTGGTGACCTGTACCGACCCAATAGTCGACAGCACGCTGATGGAAATGGCGGAGGGTATGGACAGGGCCGACCAGGCGATAGAGGTCCGGGAATGAGACCCCATATGAATGGTAGGCCTCCTCAACAAGGTCCAGGGTATCGCGGGAATGGTCCTAATGATCGCAGGTTTCAAGGGCAGCCGAGCAACTACACACCTCATGTACCAGGGAACTCATATAATCTGGGGTACCAGAATCATAGACCTTCCCATCATGATGGTGGATCTGTGCCAAATGGAGGCTTGAGCAATTCACAAGGATACGGAAGCTATAACAATCATGTGAGTTCTCATAAACTGAACTTTAACAACACAAATTACAACGGGAGGCAGGGTTTTAGTGGGAATTCCACATATAAAACCTCACATGGTTCAAACTACCAGAGCGGTCCAAAACACTTTCCTCCGAAACGAGCTTCTGACACTTACCACCAAGCATATCTGCAAACGCAGGCCGAGAGCCAGCTATGGATGGGAGACCTAGATCCAAGATGGACAGAGAATGACATCATGGGTATGTGGACAGAGGTGGGCGAAGCGCCCGTGAATGTTAAGATCATACGAGATAAAGTAGGAAAGCCACAATACAGTTTCGTTACTTTTGCAAACCAAGATGCTGTTGCCTCGGCTTTGCAGAAAAACCGCTCTCAAATTCCTGGTTCTCCAAGAGTTTTCAAATTAAATTGGGCATCAGGGGGATCAAATGCAGACGCGAGAGCCCCGATGAACAGGGTTAGAAATGGCCCAGATGTGGCTAGGGGACATTCAGATTATTCATTATTTGTTGGGGACTTGGACACGGAAGTGACCGAGCCCGATTTATTTGCACGTTTCAATAAGGAATATCCAGGAGAAGTCAAGCAAGTCAAGATCATGTTGGACATGAATACTGGGGTTTCCAAAGGGTTTGGATTTGTACGTTTTCTCTCCGTGGGCGCCCAGCAGAAGGCCTTGAAGACCATGAACGGAATTGTAATTGGCCAGAGACCAATTAGACTTGGACTTGCAAATGGTAGCTCACTGGATGTTTCAACCTCTACATCGAAGAAGCTGAATGAAACCCAACTGTCGGCAGTTCATATTGCTCAGCTACAACCTGCATTGACGCCATTTACGGATCCAAACAATACCAAAATAACGGTGAAAGGTATCATCTCAGCAATCACCCGGGATGAGCTTGTGGCTCATTTTCTACCGTTTGGCCATTTAATTTACTGTAAGGTTGACTATACTAATAGCGTGGCGCACATAAAATATCTCTTTCGTGCTTCTGCTGAGAAGGCACTTTTATTCATGCATGGGCTCGTGGTAAACGGGTCTCGTTTGGTATTGAGATGGGGCCGAGAGAAAGCTAGCTCAGAGGGGGTTTTGAGATTCTCTCCAGCTGCAAAAGGAGGAAGTTATACAGCAGCAGAGAAGCCTCCTCACATGCGTGGGTCATTACCAACAAATGTGCTTTTCGAGGATCTCACCCCAGACCAAATCGATGCTCTTCAAATCACAGCGAGTAACCAATTTATATCTGTGAAGCAGTTGAACGAGGCAGATGACCAAAGGGTCAGATCTCGTCGCGAATACTTAAATACAGCCTTTTAATACAAAAGGTACCGGTACTGTGGTGCAATGATCAAACCTGGTGTGCTTGTTCGGTGTCACCCGGACAATTTCTACTTAAATCATTCGCGTCTTCATATTTGATTCCGCAATATGGACAGTAGTGAAAATTTTCTCGAGCGTACCAGATTAACTGACGAAGCTTCTCTTCCAAATTATCTGAAGCTGGGTCGGAATAATCATTGGGTAGAACACTAACGACTTTAGCCTTAGCTAATTCATGTGAATTGGCAACGGGTTCACCAAAAAGGATTACTCTTCTAGGTACTTTGGGAGCAGGGGTAAGGGTATCTCTCCATAAGGGATTGACTTCCTCAAGGGGAAGACTGCCCTGTTCGAATCTTAGATCTTCGCCAGATTCAGCCAGGCAATACTTTTGTAGTTTAATGATCATTTTTCGGTTATTTCTTTCTGCGTTCTTAGTTTTTAAAGAATCTTGAAAGGTGCAAGTGGATTTGGAAGATATGTCTGTAGCCTTTTTTGGTTTGAACTCGATCACACCTATACCTGCCCGAGTGGGCTTTGCTCGTATCGAAAGTGGTTCTATTAGTGAATTTTGATTTTCAGAAGACCCAATGGCTGTTCCAGGAACATATCCCATTTTCCGCATAATCTTAAACCCTATGGAGTTTTCATCCATGATTGACTCGTTCAAACTTGTCTTGTGGTTGAATATGGGAACATTGTTCTTTGCACCCAAACCACCCCGAGATACTTCTGTCTCTTCTTCAACTTCATCATTACCATCCATAGAAGAATCAGGATGGTTCAAAGGGATTTTAGCTAGAGAGAGCTTCCCCAAACTAGTGTCTCTATCCCAGCTTGTTTCCAGTGGATGTAGAGAGGAATCGGTCACTTCCGAAACACTTCCTACTTCGTAGTTCACTCTGGTCTCAGCTGGTGGTCTAAATCTTTTAGGTGGAGGTAAGAGAGGTTCATGCTCAGATTCAGAGCTGGAGGAATCACCAAAGACATTTTTCATCCAGACCAAATTTTGGTGCTTGTAAAACTGAATTTCTAGTGTATGGAGCTAAATCTTAAGACGCGCAGGGCTGGATTTTCCGGCGACTTGTGGTGCCTGGCCATGACGAGTGTCCCAAAGAAAAGAAAGGTTCAGACAAAGATACTGCCAACCTTTTTCTGCCTTCAAGCCCACGTAGAAACCAACTCTTTCAATTTATATTTCAATATTACTCTGAAATTCAGTGAATTTATTGATGAAATCAATTTTTCCATGTCCATTTCATGAAGAGTTTCACATCCAGTTGCTGCCTGCGCAACTTGGCCCCATCTCACCTGGCTCGGGCCAAGCGCGGGACCAAGCTGAACTTGGATTTTTTCCAGTGGCCCCAAAACAACCAGTCAGGCCTAATTCGTCTGTCTCGCACTGAAAAGTGGGCTATAAGATCATCATCTGATTCTGCTACACGGGCATAATGCTTCCCCACAAGAAAGACCAGCCGTTCATTTCAACTCCGGTATCCCGCGTGGGATCTTCAATTCGGTTAAATCAAATATCGGGATCGAATGGCTCTCGCCCGTCATCACGACCGGCTACACCCGGTGCATACGTAACCAGCTCGCTCAATCCAGCGAGAAACCTTCCAGTGACGTCCAACAACATCAGACTGAAACTTACCACTCCCGAAGAACTTGCTCAGTTTGAAAGTGTTCCTGTTGTTCAGAATCTTCGAAAATTCGAGACATCGTTTAATGATTTGTCGCAATCGATCACGTCTTTCAAAGAAGACGGCGTGGTTTCTGAAGTAAAACATCTAATAGAGATTGATGCTAAGATTTCGCATGGCCTCAAACTCCTTGAATCGCATCATCGTTTGGGTAAAGAGATAAAGGCTTTGACCAAAGTCAACCAGGACCTAGACGCACACTCGAAAACTATATTGAAGGAGCTACTATCGTGTCGGGCGAAACTAAGGAATCTCCCCAAACTACCCGCATCTCAAGGCAAAGCCCAGAACTTAAATAATGTCGACGTCCAGACCGTACTTGACTATGCCATGAAGCTAGCCAAGTTTTCAAAGACACCGGCAACGGTGCTGTCTCAACATATTCATCCGAATAACTACATCTGGCCTGCCGAGGATGCATTGAGAAGAGGCATGTTGGCTACGGCCTCCATAAAACCCGACGAGCTTATCAAGGCAGAACTTGGGCAAACTGATCCGACAGTAGTAAGCGCTCCTCTGCCAGCTTCATCAGATCTGGATGTTGAGATGGAGGATGTTGATGCCCCTGTACTCACAGAAAATTCAACTAATAAAAATGTACCAGAAGCGAACGGCTCGACACAATTACCCACGAAAGAGCCAGTAAGCAAACCTGCGCCAGCAAGTCTTGATTTGGATCTATTTGATCCCGAAGATGATGACGATGATTCAGATTAACTTTTTATACAAGATAGAAAATACTATGTATGAGCTCTGCGTTCTTTGTAGAGCGTTCATTTTTGTCTTTTGCAACAAAGATAATATAAACTTAGAAAGGTTTAGTCTTTCTTTGCTTTTTTGGAGTGGTCACCAAACAATTCTCTAGGGTGGTTGAAAGTCTTAGAAGTCCATTGTTTGCTCAATTCCCAGTCCAATTCCAATTGCTTAGAGTAGAGCTCTCCGGATTCAAGGTGACTTTTCACTAAGTCCGCCAAGCCGGAAATAAACTCTTCGTTGTCATTCAAAGAAGAAGCTCTCTTAATCATGTCTGGATTCTTGACTTCTTCCTTCAACTCAATATCCAACTCGTGCAAAGTCTCAATATGGTCCGAAGTGAAGGCAATTGGCACCAAAACAAGACCCTTGATGTTTTCGCTCAACTCCAACTTCATGACCACTTTGTCGGTTTGTGCACCCAACCATGGCTTAGGACCAACTTTGGATTGCCATACCAATCTGTAGGGGTTGCTGAAGTTCAATTTTTCCATGACAGCGTAAACAGAAGCGGCAACCTCAGCTGGGTAGGAGTCACCACGGTTAATAATTTGCATAGGCAAGGAGTGAGCAGAAAATAAGATCACAACCTTATCTCTATCCTCAGCAGGGAACTCATTGATTTTTTCCTGGATGAGCTTGGCAAATGGGTTAACCAAGCATTTGTCCTTAGGCCATCTGTCAATCATGGACCACTTGATACTTCTCTCGGGGTCAATAACTTGTGTTTGGCGGTATAACTCGTGCATGGAAGATGCGGAGGTGGAGGCAGACCATTGTGGGTATTGAGAGAAGGCCACAGCACGTGTGACACCATCTTTCTTCATTTGCTCCAACATGTCTTCAGTCAATGGCTTAGCATATCTGAAAGCCACATAAGGCTTGTGTGGGGCAGTCTCAGGGCTGATTTCGTCAAGTCTCTTGCAAACTCTTTCAGATTGGTACTCAGACCAGTATCTGATCGGAGATCCACCTCCAATTTCATCATACTTCTCGGCAACAGATCCGGTTCTTTGTCTGGCAATAAACTTGGCAGTAAAAGACTGGAATGGACCCAAAGGAATTAAGTCCTTGTCGGAAAAAAGTCTGTTAAGAAAGTCGTATGTTTCGGAACTTTTTGCAGGGCCACCCATATTCATGAAAACCACACCCGTGGGGGATTTCGTGGCATCCGTGGCTAAGGTTCTTTGGAGAAGTCTGTCAACGCGGATAGATCTCTTAGACAGAGAGCTTAAAGTACGAAGCATTTTTGTGTGTGAATAATCAAGTATAGGAACGCAAGATTTTTTTTTTCTCGGATTACAGAGATCTTAGAGATACGACGTGGATATATAAGCCGTCTCCATACGCCAGCTGCGGGAATGCGAAGCAATGTTCCGGATGATGCACGGCTCATTCACTTACGGGGATGCGGAAGCATTCGCCACGATGAGGAAATACCGGAAGCCGGTTGGCTTAAATTTGAGTATTGGTACATATTTTACTCTAAATTTACAATTAAAGATCATTTTAACTGCCCCAAAAATCCCCTGTATTTCTGATATACTTTGTAGCTATATATCTATTGGGACACGACATTTTTTTTCTGAATAATACCTTGGAAAGTGAAAGTATTGCCACCGGTGTGCGTGACTTTTTTCTACAGATGTGATAACTCCGGACTCGCATCTAGACCAAGATCTGAGTCAGTCGTCAGCCTCACGTACGTAAGCAGACCCTCGTCGTACCTGGTAACCTCATAAGTATAACTCACTAAATCAATTTGAGATCCGAAGAGGACGACAGAAAGTAAACCAAATGTACCACACATAAAAGGAAAAGAATATTGGCACCATTTTCATGACACAAAATTGAACCTATATATCATGAGGAAAAAAAAAATTGAACTAATTCTCATTAGTCCACACAAAATTATACCACCTTTGGTTTCTTGTTCTGGATTTCTTCCTTCTTCGTTTGAAGAATTTCATTAATTTCATTGGTGAAGTTATTGTAGGCATCTTTCAACCCATCCATATCGTTGCTAAATGAACCTCTGCGCCCACGGAAAGACTGCCATGCCTCGGAAATTTCTCTCATCTCTTCTTTTAAATCTTCTGTGGTGGAACCTTCTAAGACATCGATAGGAGGTACACCAAGAGCCACACAATCATCGCGCTCCGACAACGCTTTTTCAACAGCTTGGGTGACCCTTTGAGACTCTTGTCTATTCAAACTAGGCTTAGTGACCACAGGAGGGGCTTGAGGTCTGCAAGCACGACAGAGCCCTTCCACCTTATTCTTGAATGGGCCTCTGAAAGCAATCAAAGTGAGGGCAATACCAATTGGAACATAGAAGTAGACGGTTTTCCAGCAATAAAGAGACCTGCGGAAGTCCAAAATGACAAAAGGCTGGCTGATAAATCCGAAAGTCAATTGGGTGACGAAAAAACACACAATGTCATACACCTTCTTTGAAGGTTTAGGTGTCTTACCATCTGCTTCCAAGAATATTGGGCGGAAGTTGCGGCGATAGATCTTACCCATGGTTTGAACGAACGCACCTAACACGAACGTCAAATAGTATCCTGGCCTGGTGCCGTGCCAGAATGCACTAGTCGCAAAAGTAAAGAGAGTACTCTTGAATCCTGGTTTTTTACCTGGTTTAGCAATCCTCGTGTAAACGTAATGCTTCAACCATTTGTTGGTATTCATGTTCCACATCTCAAGACATGTGTGCACATTTTGGCCAGTTTCAAACCTCCAGGGGTCGATATTTTGAACTCTATTCCACTTGAAAGATTTAGTTCTTTCATCATAACCATTGTAACCGATACCACACAAAATACAAGCACCCTCTGCGATTTGCCAGATTGTGTAGTACTTGAGTCTGTGAGAAATTCCAAGAACCCACAAATAAAATATTCTGTACATGAAGCCGTGTTTTGAAACAAACTCATTGTCGAATACATAGTCTAAAGTGACCCATTTTGGTGCCTGCAAGTATAAACCAGCCCAAAAGAATCCCTGTAGCGTTTTACTGAGCGCTTCGCGGCCACTCTTGGGAATTCTCCGCTTCCTTTTACCCGGGCGTTTCTGATCAGGCACATCGTCAAACAATGATCCGTGGATGAATTTGTCATAATCAATATAATCAAAAGCAGGACCAGTCAATAAAGATGGATAAAAAAACACATAGCCCAAATATGGTAGAATGTCAGGATGTTTTCTGATTGCTCTTGACTGGGTATATTCCGAGGGTGCCACCTTTTGCTTCCCATCATAGACATTCCAGCCAAAGGCAGACAATTTCATCACCATAACCATCTGAGCTCCGGTGATATCGATCACAGAACTATCATAATCTTTGAAGAATTGTGCATTGAAATGGCTATAAGCCAAGTGCATCATCAAGAATAAAAAGTTTACCCATGGCATCAGATTCGTTCTCAAGTAACGAGTGATGAAATAGCACCCCAAACTGGAAAATAAAAGAGTATACAAGCTGGAGCCAAGGTCCAATATACCAAAAATGTAGAATGTGGATACTCCAATGATATACACATTTTTCAAAGTGTAACGATGGTCGGGCAATCTTTTAAACACCCAGCTGAATGGGAATGATAAGAGCGTGCACAAGAGCACCTTGAAGCTGGCATTGTCCATTCCAGCAGCAGCCAGGATTGCCGAGATGCCCCCTTGCAATGTTTGGATCATGCTTGACAAGGATATAAAATAAAAACGGCAAGTTCCCCAGGGTTTAAAAGTACTCTTAATATTCGCGCATCATCTCTGGAGTCACGCAGCCGAGTCTGGAGGAACCTGAGGACGATTCGCGATCATTTGCTCGTGAAGGGCACGTGAGAATTTCCTAAAATTCATGCTGTAGCTTTTTGCTTGCAACTATAAGACTTCTCTTTTAGCGGAAAGTCGTATAATACCGTTTTTTCATTGGGATTTTTTTTTTTCTTTTGCTCTATTTACTAAAATTTCCTTCAATCCCCTTAAAAAGTCCTACATATCATCAGTTTCTTGCCAGCACCAACTTGAAGCCTTCCTCCAAGGCTTGAGTGATACTCTCATTCTTATAGGGTATAGTGTTCAAGACAAATGCGACATCGTTCCATTCGCTTTCGGACTGGCACTTCGTCAATCTGACCAAAAGTTTATCGGCTAACTGCTTTTGATGTCTTTCCTTTTCAATGAAACTGACCAAAAACTTGACAATCCTCTTCATAGGCTCCTTTTCAAGAGTTGGATCATTAGAAAGACCACTGAAAATATCAATAAACCCATTGTAGATAGCATTATCTTTCGTGGCCAATTCTGTGAAGAAAAGCTTACACATGTCACTAATTCCTTGATCCGGGTTCTCTAGACATTTTGCCATGGAAGAAAGTTGACCTTTGACCTTAACTTGACCGGCCAAGATCAAAAATGTCACCGTCATAAGACATGTTCTCTGTACCATAATATTCTCATCGGTAAGACGACGGTAAAGGAAGTCTGTGTTCTCGTCCACGAGATTATTGAAACAAACTGCCATATCCCCAAGACCTAGAACACAATTCGACCTAATGATAGGATCAGGAGATTTTTCCATAATCGTGATAAGAAGAGGCAAGTTTTCCTCACAGAACTTGGAAGAAACGCACATTAGCTTCGCTAAGCAGAGAACGGCAGACCTTTGAAGCCCTTCGTTGGGAAAAACCTGGTTATTGGCGCAAATCTCCTTCGCTAATAATCCGAATCGTTTCAAGATCGACTGGTCTCCATAAAGAAGTTCTGCTTCTTTGATAAAAACAACTGCGTCGGTAAAATCATCTTCCGATGAGGCACCAATCATTTCTAATTCATTCTTTCCATCGTCGCCATCTTCACCTGTTTTCTTGCCCTCTGACTCGTGCTTCAATTTCTTAAATTGAGTCTCAAGCTTCTCGAGATGTTCAATAGTCTTGATTGCAATATGTCCCACGAGAAAAAGTAACTGCGAAAGAGCAATCGTTTGCTGGTTTCCTTGTGGAAGTTCTTGAAAAACTTGTTTAGCTTTCATGTTCAAAGCCGCTGAGCACACTTCCTCGGGGTTAGGAGAGATCTTGAATATAGCAGTCAATGATTGTTCGGCAACACCATACCATTCAGTCTTTTCGGTGAAAAGCAACAAAACCTCTGCTAATCCATTGACGGCGTCTTCCTCTTCGGGAAACTTGTTACTTTCACCCAATTTTTGTTTCAGTGACACGATCTTCAGGATAGTGGCACACGTGTACTTGCAGAGTAGCATGTCGTTTTTACCGATATCGCCTAATCCCACTCGGATAAGAGATTCCATCCCCATTTGAACAATTTTGGAATCCGCAGAAGCCAACATTCCCAAAATCTGTATCGATCCATGGGTGAACTCCTCCGAGTAATCAGCATTGTCCGTTCCAGCTTTGCTGTAAATAAGCCATAACACCCTAATGATTTCAGGATGGATTAGCTTAGCCGAATACATGAGACACAAAAGTTTTTCCAAAGATGCCAAGTCAGCGACGGAGGCAGATACGGTCAAGCCAATCAAATTCTTTGCAAAAAGAACCGCTGTTTGGGAAGCCGTTGAGTTTAAAGGAGCCGTTAAAAAGAGTTCTTTGTAACAATCGACAAGATGCGATGAAATTGACTTTCCTTCATCCGAAGACCCTTTCATCCATACGAGATGCAACATTCTGCGGATACCTTGTGATGCGTTCTTGACAGCACATGCATCTGCAAGTACTAAAAAGTCCATGGATTCCAACACTTCATTTCTGTTTCTAGAAAAAAGAAGATTTGCGGCAATTGACGTGCCGTCTTGCACTGCACGAATGAATTCCAACGCATCCTGGTAATACTGAACAGTAAGCTTGGCCTTGATCACTAAAGCAGGTTCAGGGAGCAGATCTGCGTGTTCTCTTATGGAGGTGTTGAATTCTTCGGGGTCAATATCAGAGCCGGATTCGGAACTGTCATTGTTATTATTTTCTTTGGGTTGCCCATTTTCTTCATTGTCGATATCCATGTCATTTTCGCTGTCATTTGGATCACTAACATTCTGATCGTCATTGTTTTCACGCGATTTTTGTATCGCTGAAAGGTCTGGCAAAACTTTCTCGAGCTCTGATTCTGCATCTCGAAGCCTTTTTTCCCAGACATCATAATACAACTGGGTTCCATGCACCGCTGAAAACGGATGGGACATGAGTAATTTATACATCAACTTGATTGCATTTCGGCGCACCAATGTACTTTTATCTGCGAGCGACCTTACGGCAATTAGCATCACCGAATGTCTTCTTTTCGGAATTTTGATGGGTAAGGAGCAAACCTTTCTCATTGCTTGGATAGCCTTTGTCCTAACATAAGGATTTTGGTCTAGGAACCTCTCTTCGAGTAAATTCAAAAGGCCATTAATTTGCTGGCCACTGTTAGCAGAAAGATCGTCTGTGGCCTCCAAAGCTTCAGTCTCAGACTTCAAAATATCCACCACGATGTTTCCACAGGTCTCCACTACGGAACATCTCAAAGACTGATTGCTATTATCAAGTAGCTGGGCCGTGGAAGACATTTGCTTGAGAATTAAACGTGGACTCAACTCGGAAAGTTTGATGAGAAATTCTGAGATCGATTTGGGGCCATTCGAGTCATTAGAATTAAACTCAAGCAGACTGATTTCTAGCAAAAGTCCTTCTGTAAGTGCAATATGGTCATACTTGGTATTGAGGAAGTGCAAGAGTTCGGCCATATAAGTGGAGAGATGAACGTAGTATGTCAACGCCTGGACGACCGAGTTCTGGATGACAGATCCAAGGGAATGGTTTACCACTGCCATACTAATGTCTCTGAACATCATGATTTTAATAGAGGCTACTTTCATACGGTCCGGATGTTCCATTAAGTGAAAGATTGGACGCATGAACATCTCGAGAAATTGTACTCTTTCGGGAGTAGTCACAAAAACCTTCGAGAGAGGAAGGTGTAATACCGCCGTAATCGCCTCTAATGACTCTTCGACCCGAGAACAGTTGGACGTCCATTTCTCCAGGGTTTGTCGTTGTTTCAACGAGCCTGTGCTGCTTGGAAAATCCTCTTTACCAAGAAAGTTGATCAAAACAAACATCAAGTAACCGTATCTCTCCAATTCGGCCTTTACTTGTTCAACGCTATCATTGAAGTCGCTTTGTTCCAATAAAATCTTGCCCTGCTGACTTGCAGAAACAAGCGACGAGCAAATCAAGTAAGAAAGCTGTCGTTTCTGCGGGGTCGAGAGGTGAGGATACCCATGCGCCATCTCTATGAGGTCCTCGAGAAGCTCGGGATTGTTGCATATTGTTTCGGTGGAATGAGCCAACGAGGTAGTGACGGAGTTTATTTTCGACTCAAAGCCCTCCGGATCGTAAGTGTACTCATTTTCCACGTCAAAAGCGTTGTAAAAAGTGGATAGATTGAAGTCCATTTCAAACAGATAAAATGATTAGTCAGTTCGCTTAGGTTAGATCCACTGTGTGAGCTGAGCAACGGTCTGAGTTACTTAATTCCTGAGAAGTTGTAAGTATTGTTTGAAAATCTTGCTGCTTCTTTGTAGTTTTTTATGTGTTTTCTTTTTCCGTGTTTATTTCTGAAGTGGCTGTGGAGCCTTTATTTTGCTTTTGTTCTTTGTTCTGTTAAAACACAGATCTGTGAGATGGTGCTGGACAGTAATGTGTAAACAAACATGTGCGTTTCAGACCGCGACTCTGCCGAACTCTCCACACTACACAAAAACTCAAACCGATGGCATGAAGATAAGATCCAACAAATATGTTTTTTAAAAAAAGAAAAAAAAAACGATATCCAAGAAAAGATCATACTTTCAAAAACAAGAAAAATAAGAAGAAAAAAGTGCTTCGTTATGTATGAAGATTAATTCGAATTTCAATAAGTACGCGTATTTCAGTCCTTCAACCTGGCGTAACCTTTTACAACTGCCTTTGATGTGCCTATGCGTTCATCCTCTAACACACCAAGCAAATCCTTTGACGAAATCATATTGCCTGTCCGGATTTCCCTGTATCTCAAACCATTATCGCCTCTGGAAGATATGAGCGAGCTCTGCTTTGAGTTAGAGTCTTTGCTGCCATTGCTCTTGGTTTCATCGCCCGAAGTGCCTGCACCAGAAGTCATCCACGAATACTTCTTTCGGGAGGGATTCATGGTCATCATAGCCGCGGTAGCGTTTGCTGCTCTATGTAAGGTTTCTTCCGCGCCGGCCTTATTGGCGGAGTCCGGGGCCACTTCGTCGCTCTTCTCGAGGCCCAAAAGAGCTCTTTTCGCAACTCTCCTCTCTTCTAGTTCTTTCTGTTTAAGAGCCAAGTTTCGGAGCTCCTTCGACACCTCAGACCGCTGAGACGGAGGGCTTAATTTCTGCTTACCTGCCACCTTATTCTTTGGGTTGAAAGCAGGAATCCCACGTCTTCTGTGTTTGGCTAAAGCCACCGTCTTTGTTACTATGTTTGATATCCACTCTTTGCATGCACTTGACATGAACTCTAACATCTCAGGGTCAACCATGAAATTTTGCATAACTCCATTTTCCCGAGCTGTACGGTTCATGAATAACGCAACATGGTAGGGATGTAGAAACGCGTTCAATTGACCGTAAGTTTGTCTCTGTCGATTGGCCAATTGTTGCTGGTGAAGATTAAGTGCGCTTCTATTGTAGTTTGAGGAAAGTAATTCTTCTTCGCGCTGAAGATCCACACCAGCAACTGCAAGTGCATCATTGAGCTTTGAGGGGTCTTCTGGTTTGTCTTTGTCTTGTGCGGTAGGAACCGTACCGTAAGTGGCACCCATGCTCGAGCCAGGCATCGTTCCCATTGGAGACGAGATAGCTGTATGCATAGGAAAGCTTCTCTTGGGGTCAAATCGTATACCAGGCTTAAACCCCGAAGGTGGTGGCACTGTACTATTTGTTGGTGGACGATACTGGCCAGTAAAAGAGGTATTAGCAGGCTTTTGATAAGAGTATGTTGGTGCAATTCCCAGTTGTGGTTGTGATTGGTAAAGAGGCGAAGGTCCAGGATTTCCATTTATTTGTCCTGGCTGACCTTGAACTGGGTCGGGAAACTTACTAGTGGAGTTGATTCTAGACATGTTTGAGGCACCTGGTGTGTACTGCCCTGGTACTTGACCATTATTGATCATATGTGGCGCGGGAGAGTTTATGGTTTGATGCTCGTTGGGATTATATGGACCTCTCGAGGAAGGTGCATTAGGAGTACCTGGCCCAGGCAATTGGGGTGCTACTGGTGTATGTCCCTGTGTATTTCCTTGTGGAGTTGCATGCGGATTGCCGGTTGTGGCGGGCTTATCCGATAGAAAATCCGGCAACTCTAGGTTGCCTGTGGAATCGATGGGCAGATGCAGATTGGGGAAATCATCTTTTGTTTCAAACGGGAGCGGTGCAAAGAGGTTGTCTAGAGTCGGGTCATTTTGCAGGAAGTCAGTTTTGATTCTTTTGTCGTCGCCATTGATGCTGGAGGGTTCCTCAAGAGGACGCTTGTGTATATTCTGCGCCTGTGCGTCTGCGCTATTATTTGTTGCCATAAACTGTGTATTTTATTTGAAATATATGGTTTCGGAAATATTGTACTCAGGTATCACTCAAGTACCAGATAGAGGGTGGTTTCAGGGTGTATTGGCGGGGATTAATGCCAGCTATGATTTCCTATATTTCGACCACGGCAAAAGGCTCGCTGAGTATGTTGAGTGGGCGTGCGACACACGATAAACATGAAGCTAGTTTGGCGTCCAGTTTTTCGCGGGCTGGCTGGCAAACACTTGTATGGGCCCTGTCTCGCTTGGCAGCTACTTAATCACAACGAAGGAAGCAAACAGCGTAACCTTGTGCTTTTATTGATAATTAACTAGGCCACACGAGATAAATTAGGAACAACCTATTAAATATCTGGATAGTTTTTTTTTTTTTTTGAACTCATCAAGAAATCACATTCCGAGTGCAAATTCGTTTATGTTTATTTAGAGTACTAATTAATTTCGCAGACCAACGTATGTGTCGAGCCCAACGTTATCAACGGGATCAAAAACATAAGATTACGCTAGACAATGCCATAAAGTAAATTTTCGTAGGCTCTTATGTTTTCGGAAAATCTCGAAACATTCAAGTACGTGGACTAAAAATTTTCAGCACATGTTCCACAGGTATATACAACAAAAAGATCTCTTGCACAGAGGCCTGATCAAAATATCCCGGGCGCCACCCTTGATGGGAAAGAAAAACAATTATTCCATTGACTCAAAATTTATTCGTTTCTCCTACTAATTTCATTTCATTGACATATTCTTTTTTTCCTATCCAGCTCAATTCCATTTTTTTTTTCTTTCTTCTTTTCTCTCGCTACGTTCACGACTTCGTGGCCTGCCCCTTCTGCTCCAGAGAATTCTCACCGCTCGATCTCCTACACAGAACAACCTAACTCGATGCTCATCTCACGAAAAATTAAATTACTAGTTCCACCACCACGGCATGTCAACAAATAAGCTCATAGGCTTTGAAGGCGAAAGAAATTTCAGATTGCGGTTGGTTCTTGCCACCTTAGCAGGAACGCATATTCGTATCTCCAAAATCCGCTCAAATGACATGAACCCTGGTCTCAGAGACCATGAAGTCTCATTCTTGCGTCTTCTAGAGGCAGTTACTAATGGTTCCCATATTGAAATCTCGTACACGGGTACGACTGTTATATATAGACCCGGTATAATTATCGGTGGTCTGTTGACTCATACTTGTTCTGGTAACAAGCCCATCGGGTACTTCTTGGAACCTTTGCTCTACCTAGCACCGTTCCTGAAAAAGAAATTCTCCATAATTCTCAGAGGTTTGACTTCTTCGGATCAGTCTAGAGATGCTGGTATTGAAGCAATCAAATGGGGTCTCATTCCTGTCATGGAAAAGTTTGGTGTTCGGGAAGTTGAGTTGCACATTTTGAAAAGAGGATGTCCACCCTTGGGTGGCGGAGAAGTGCACTTCATTTGTAACTCTCTCATTGCCCAGCCCCTTACCATCCATGCCCTAGACACCCCCAAGATGTCTGCAATCAGAGGTGTTGCTTTTTGTGCTAGAGTCTCGCCTTCTATTGTGAACAGAGTCATTGATAGTGCCAGAGCAGTTTTCAAGCCCACTGGCATTGAAGTCAACATAACCGCGGATGTTTGGCGTGGTGAAAACTCAGGAAAGTCCCCAGGATTTGGTGTGACTTTGGTTGCAGAGTCTAAAAAGGGCTGGAGGATTTTTGCAGAAGGAAATGGTGCAGCTGGATCTCTACCTGAAGATTTGGGAGAGAAGGTTGCATATCAACTTCTCGATGAGCTTGTGAAGTCAAGCTGTTTCGGAAGAAACCAACTCAAGCTTGCATTGGCTTATATGGCAATCGGTAAGGAAGACATCGGCAGATTAAAAGTGCACAAGGCTCAAATTGACGAAGATTTCGTTTGGACCTTGAGAGATATCAAACTGATTTTCGGAACAGAGGCGTACTTAAAAGATGACGCAGACGAACTCCAGGAGGACTACATGACCGTTTCCATCAAAGGAACTGGTTTCACCAGCGCCTCCAAAAAAATTGCATAACTTTTGTATATTAATGAATCATTTCAAATCCGTATAAACTTTTGGGTTTCATGAATAATTTCCCTACCAGAACGAGCACCATCCGATATAATGTTGGCATAGATTCTCAACACTGGTGGCTTGTTGTATCAACTTGTCGACTTGCGTTGGTATGTCTAAGCCCTTCAACCTCTTGATGTCATTTCCAGTGAGCTTGTCTGTAATTCTTTTAAGAACAAGTGCTGCTCTCGCATTTCTCACCTCGAGCGCATTCTGCTTGTATTGTCTTTGGGCTTCTTCTTCGTCAATCTCTCCTTTTTTAAGCAATTCACTGGTATTGTGTTGCTGGATTTTGATACCGGTGGCTTCGGCAAGCACTTTTGGAGGAAAATCGAAACCCCAGTTGATCAAAGGATCGTATGCAAAAGCTTCCAAAATTGCCATCAATGACTCCTTGTTGGCCCTTAGCACTCTCATGACATGTTCGCAAGTGATACGGAAAGATCCTTCAATACCACTTACTTCCATTGCATAGTTAAGCATTCTTGTAAGTCTGAAGGGCACTTTTTCTGGGTACTTCTCGCGCAAAATTGCCGCTTCAAAACAATCACCAAAATCAATGTGAACAACCTTACCCGTGAACCGATCAAGCATCAAGTTCGAAGGATGCCTATCACCTAGTCCCAAAATGTACCCAGCCATTGACATTACAGCCAACGACCTTGTATATGTTGTTCTTCTATCAAGCCAAGCCTCCGATGATTTAGATTTTAACCATAAGACTTTGTACAAATCTTGGCCCCGAGTATTGTCCAAAGCGCCGGTGAATACCTCGACTTTCTGCAAAATAGTTAAGCTGTCATAGTCTGGAGCCATTTGCAACATGATTCTATGTTCAATGTTAAGCAAGATCTTTCTGGATTCTCTGTACTCTCTTATAAGTACATGGAAGGTATCACTGTTGGGAACCCATCCTAATAAACCGACCTTTGGTGAAAGTGGGATTGCAGGAAATTGCTGGATATCCAAATGCCTCTTGAAACACTCGGTATCATTCAAAAGAAGGGTGTTCACCAATCCAAATAATTGCATGACTAAATTATCTTGTCGAATATCTTCATGCCCTTTCAAAACATATTGATAATCTTTACCATCACTACCCTTGCAAACCAATTTTCTCGGTCTTTGCTTCGAAGAGATCACTGTAAATGTAGGTTCAAACTTCATAATTCGCACAATAGGCTTACCCGCCTGATATGTTCCAGGTGCTGCCAATTCCAAATCGTAAGCTTCCTCCAATTTGGGAGAAACAAACAGTAATTCCAAGCTCTGGAGCTGCGGTAATTGTCTGCTGATTCTTCGGAACACGTTGTAATAAACATCCCATGCTTGGTTCAAATTCGTTATGTCCTTCGTACGGCGGTAATTTATAACCCATTCATAGGCGTCTTCCAACTCTCTACTGAAAGCATTGTTAAAAGAAGCCTCTCTCATTGTTTCTGGGCCCTTTTTAATCATCTTGTGAAGTGGATCAAGAACCTCGAACATCTTTTCGGTGTTATGCTCGCCATAAAACAAGCGAGAAGCATCATCCAAGCCTTCGTACCATTGTTCTAACCATAATACTGCAACACGGATAAGCTCATGACTAACAAGCTCGGACTGTTCCACTAAAGTTGCCGAATGGGTTCTCATTTTATCAATGATAGAAAGAGCTGCCTTCTTTCTACTGACAGATTCCGATGTCACTGCCACTGCCAAAGGATAAACTAATGCCTGTGGGTGAGCTTTTCCTAGGTCTGTAAGCAATCCGAGCAAAGACCTGCTGACAATTTGATTGGGCTGATGAATACGAGAAATTAACTGCGGAACAATCTGCAACCAATTATCAATCTTCACCATATTGAATCCATCCGACATTGCCTGAGCTGCTTCCGGGATACCTCCAAACTTGAACCACAATGCAAGTAAACGCAATGTGTCCTGCAAGGAATTTGAGCTAGATAAAGCAATGGAATGGAAAAACCCTTGAATAGAAGGTATGACATGTCTCTGGACAACCTCAACGGAAATCATTTGCAGCTGCTGTACCTGTGCATCCCGTGTGTCGCTTTGCTCGAGAACATTGGAGGACTTTCTTCCATTACCCAGTGAGTAAAGAGATATAACTTCGAAGTTAGCCAAGGCCCAATTATGCCATGCTTTGTACCATTTGCTATCAAAGTGAGTCGCCAAAAGGAATGCACCAAGAATAATCTCCGAAGTTTCAGTTCTCCAGTTGTTATTCAAAACAATCTGCCATTCGCCCTGCTTTAAGAAACATCTCGCGAGTAGTTTTGTATATTCCTCAACATGTTTGGGAATTCCAGGACCATCTATTGGGACAGGTTGAGTAATCAAATCATTGGGATTCAATCCAAGATCTTGAGACATCCGTGTAGTGAAGTCCACCAAATGTCTAAGCGCTTCTTTGCCCTGGCCCTTTGCCCACATGTACTTCAATTGAGCGTAGACAACTTGAGGTGGTGCCCGAGAAGATGTGTCTGATGATCCTCCTTCTAGGAGATTATTAAGGGAGTTTTCTGCGAGATTGAATCTTCCTGATTTGCGACAAAGATTGGCAAACTTGATCCACATTTCCATATCCTGTTTTGGTTTGATGACAAGGGCCCTGACTTTCAACATTCTTTGCCATATATCAACATTTCTTTGACATCCTAAAAGTCTGGTATTCCAAGTTTTACGCATCAATGCGCGCTTCTCGGATCCCTGCGGTAAGCATTTGTATTTGATAATTTCCTCCAACTCTGCCAACATTTGCACTCTCACAACCACACCGTAGGCTCTATTATAACTTTCACTTACCAATGCGGTGATTTCAGTTACGAGCAAATCTCTGGCATTGAGAATATGATTTGATGCTTCCTCGAAGTTGTTTCTATGGAGACTCAAGATAGCACTGAAGAAAGCCTTATCTGGAGATTCCAGTTTCATAACTCGAATGTAAGCATCCATCCTATCCCATTGTCCCAATCCCCAGGCTGCAGCTGCTGCCAATGGAGCAACGTTGCGCTTGATATCACTGGTTGACGATGTCCACTTGTTTTGGGCTAATTCTGACAATTGCTCCCATTCTCCAAGAGCATGCAAAGATCTCATCTTACCCATGATCACTTCCATGTTATCAGGTTCGAGTTTTTCTCTCTCGTTGTAGGCTTTCAAAGCATCATCCCATCTTTGCAATTTTTCATGCCACGTTTCCTTAAGTTGAAGGTCATGATGCAACTGTGCGTGTTTCAAGATTCCCACGGCTGCATCTGATTGTTGCAACTGGTTGTTAATGCTGATCAAAGATTCAATTGTAGGTGTGGTTGGCTCCTCGTAGAACTCCAATTCTTTGTAATGCAACGCCTTGGCATATGCATGGCACCTCTGCGCGTATTGACCTAAGGTCGTTATTGCGATTGGTAAAGACTTGTCGTCATGTTCCATAAACTCGGCCAAGTTCAACAAAATTTGATGGATTTCTGGTGGATTGTTCGGGGCTGACAAAGCAATGCACAAAGATTCTATGAGTTCCTCTTGATGTTGAGAATACAATTCACTCCAACAGGATGCAAAACTTGAATTGAATAAATCTTTGGCAAGCGGGTGATAGTCTGACGCAAGACCAGCGCATGCACGTATGGCGTGTGATGGACTTTGTTTAAGTAACTCTTTACTCAAGCGTGCGATCCACTCTTGCCAGTCCTCCTTTGTATTATTCCTTTGAGATGAGTCCCATGCTGCCTTTAAAGCTCCTTGATTGACCGGTAATTTTTTGGAAGGCATATCAATGTCTGGAACGTCAAAATGTGTTATGTGCATGTCATAGTCATTATAAATGTTGATATTGGTTGGTGGGGGGTCGCCGTTCAACAATTTTGAGACCAACAGATCAAAAAGCGAGGATTGTAATTTCTGGCGAATGAGAACCTTCTTAACAACAGGGATAAAGACGATAAACTCTTGACCCATACTCAATGCCAAGCAGCAAAAAGTATTAATTGCAGCAAGTGAGAGTTCTTCGTTGTCTTGGCGCAAGACTCTCAATAAAGGATGAATGATTCTGGAGGACATGTCGTTTAATGATATGTTCTTTGCGAGTTTTCCAACTGTCTCTATCGCGTATTTTCTCAAAACATTAGGTCCAATTTCAAACATTTTGACAATAGTAGGTATGATCACATGATCATACTCTTCTATATTATTGCCAAACACAACAAAGCTTCGCAATACATGGATTGATGGGTCCCTTTCGGCAGACTTGTCATCTTCTATCAAATCGAGTAAAAGCGGTAAGATTTCCGACAAGTACATTTTGAACTCACCTTCTAGAGCCCGTGAGATACTTTCGATTAAGTGTGTGATGATAACCTTTATGTTAAGATGGGTAGAGGTGCTGAAAAATTCTTTGATGATCTCGAAAATGCTGGGTAAGAATGGACGAATATGCTGCTTAACGATCAAAATCAAAGCACCTAATTGTTGCAAGTAAAATTTGAGCATGCTAGGTGGGCAGTTATGCATGACTTTGATCATACCGGGAATGATTTGAGGAAGGAATGAAACGCATCGTAACCCCAATGTCTGAAATATGTACATCACAGCCTGAATGACCTTATTGTGATGCGAACTTAAAGACAGATCTTTGAGGATTTTCATAAGATTGTTAATGGCAACGGTAGGATAATATTCTTCGTTGGAGGGCGACATTCCTTGCATTAGCAAAGCGATATCAACAGGAGGGGCATTTTGTTCATCCGGTATCTTTTGCGAAGTTTGCTCTACCTCCCTGTGTTTGTAAGGATCTAAAGCACCCAAGATTCCTAACAATCTGACAGTCTCACGTCTTATGTGGGGCGATGTCTCCAGTTTCAAAATTCCCACTAGCATCCCTAGAAGTTGGGGATAGTCAAGTAAAGGTTGAATGACATATCCCAGTGAGCTGGCTATTTGACCCAATGCCTTCAATGCTGCGTCTCTTTTAAAAGAGGAGCTTTGATCTTGAAATGTGTCTAGAATCAAAGGCATCAAATCTGGAAGGAAAGGTTTCATGTCTTCACCTGCCACGATCGCAGCTTCACCCAAACAGTTTATGGCACTGGCTGCTACAGATGAGCTAGGATCCTTTGCTTTAGGTAGCAAGGTTTCAACGATAGGTTTAATATAAGGGCGTGCTAACTCTGTTGAATTTCCAATCAACAAGGCAAGAATAGTCGCAGTTTCCTCTTTCTTTCTGCTGGTATTGGCATACTCCAATCTGGATAACAATTGGATCAATGTCTTTCTCAAGGACGGAACGATGTATGCTGGGTTTATCGTGGATAAGCGTCCCAAAATTTTAATGGATACTTTTCGTATTTCAAAGTTCTCGTCATTGAGGGCAACGAACAAATGCTTCACATTTTCGGCTTGCGATAATTGAGGATCGAAATTGTTGGCTTTTCCGAGACAGTTGAGAGATTCAAGTCTAATTTCAGCAACCGGGTCCGTAATAGCGATTGATAGAATCTTATCGACCACCTCATTGACAGCATTTAATGCGTTAACGCTTGTTTGATGACAAATTGGGTCTTTTATAAAGATTTTGCACGATGTTGAAACTGCAGCTTGACGAACTTTAGGACTGCTGCTGTCCAAATATGTAATAATGCAATATCTAACGAATTCGTTGAGCTGGTAGTTTTCAAATTCAAAAAACGAAACCATTTCCAACGCTTGGACTATGATAGCATCGTCGTGATTGGAATATGACGTTTGATTGTTCAAGATGTTGCTAATGCTGAGACCAGTATCTCTGGAGATCATAATTAGCCTGTAATCGCGTGCAGCAGACTCGTTTATCTTTATAGACCCGTATGGGGAGCCGGGGGGTTGAAAGGTTTTTCCCGATAGAACCAAACTTAAAAGATTGAGAAGCTTCAGGTTGATTGTTGGTGTGAGTGGAGGGATGCTTTGAATCAATGTTTGCAAAACATCCTGCATTGGTTTGGAAAGCGAGCAGCTCGTGAACATCATGTCTAGAATGTCTCTTTGTAAATGCTTTGTCAACGCAGGTCCTACAGCTATCGAAAGCTTCCCTATGCAATCAAAAATTGCTGGCTCGATATCTTTTCTTATCGCCCGGTGCTTAGGTGAAATCAGCAGTGATGAAGAATTGGAGATCATGTTTGCGGAGGAAGTATCGCCAGTTGATACAGCATTGGCAAGTATTTGCTGAACCCCAGAATTCGATGGATGCGAGAGGCCATCTCTAATGTTATCCAAAATTGCATCGAGATAAGTCGCCATTTGGTTTCCGACCTCCAAAGCAATTAAACCGATACTCTTCAATATAGCGCTTTTTTCTGCTTTTACGACATCGTTGTTTTGGTTTTTGTACTTCTTCAACTGAGACAAATAGAAATACAAAGTCCTATGCAAGTATTTCTCCACAAAAAGATCCAGATTCACTCTGCAGAGCAAAGAGTAAATTGTTGTAAGTTCTTGTCTGATGACAGACAGTTTATGGCTTTTGTAAAGAGTGACATTTTCGTACATGTACTCGAACATGGACTTAATATATGGGTCTTCATGGTACCTTATCAATTCTCGGTAAACTAAAAGTGCGCCATGGATGGTCTCATTCGAGTGGGAGCTGGACGCCGATGGTAGGTTAATGGATGATGTAATGGCGACACTGGCATCGGGGTGATCGGTCGATGAAGCATTCAAAATCAGTGAGGCCATATCAATCAAGATTCGGATCCACTTCCGTCTCGACTCAATACCGCGGGTGTAAATTATCGATATACATTTTTGTAGAGCGATTGCGGCATCGTTCCTGATGATGAGCTTATTGTCTCGTAAAGGGATCCATATATGCTCTAAGATTTGCGTGACATATGCTTGAAGCAACAATGGTGCGTTGTCTGCGAGTGCTGCTATGATGAGAATTGCTGCGTGACGCCTGTTTTCGTGCTGACGGTTATCGCTTTGAAGCCACTCGATCGCTTTTTTGGCCTCAAAATCAACAAAGTCCCCCGTCAACGTGCCTCCGGGTGTGGCCAACTTACCGAGGGTTTTTGTGGCTTGTTTCATAATGGTTATATCATTCGAAAGAATCAAAGAGCTTAGGTAATTTGAAAATCTTGCAGTCTTGGTGGCGTTCTCTTCACCGACACCACTGTCGAAATCTATTAAAGCATTGAGAGCAGCTATGCCTCCTAAAGTTTGCACCGTGTCCTTGCTTTGTAGGAGTTCAAAGATTGTTCGATTGATTTCGTTATTGTAACGGTTGAATTGTTCTGGCGTAAGATCCCTAGCTATAGACGCTAAGAAGTTTCTGAGCTCAATGGCACATTTGGCCCGTTCGTCCTCTGTGGTCAGCTTCAAGCCCGTGAATATCTGGCTCAACGCCACGCCATCCACGATCTGCAGCTGCGAAGAACTCATTTTGCGGGCACTTCAGTATATCAGAGCTGCAGCTTATTGGTGTGACTGAGATAGGCAAAAATGAAATGGTCAGTGTATGCTTTAGACTTTTATGCCGTCTTCCGGATTGGCTAGTGACCGAGATAAGACCTCGTTCCGGTAGTTTTCTTTGGTGCACGGGTGTTTGTTTAAATTCCGTGTGTAAGCTCTTCGTTCCGGGAACAAAAGCTGCACGCTTATGTCAATCTAAGCCGGGTGCGACTAGTTGGATACCTCCAAAAGTGAATCAAAAAAGCAGCTACTTCATGGGGCATTTATTGAATACATGTATTTTTATTTGCTTACTTGTTTGTTTCTCCATTAGTACTTTTCTTTCTTTTTCTATGATTGAAATTCCATGAACCCATATGAACTATGGTACAGAGAAAAGCGAGAAGTTTCTAACGATACTTGGTCCATACTCGTCGTAGTCCTGCTTAGTGTAACAATAGCTCTTGAACTCGGCCGTCTGTGCAAGCAACGAGCCACCAAACCACACCGCATTTCTCTGTCTTTTGTGTGAAATCACCTGGACATCAACACCTGTACTTTTGACACCACTCAACTGTTCGCTTAACTCAATTCTTTCGTTGACGAGCGATTTGATATCTCTTTGCAATCTTCTGCCGAAGTCCTTGAACATTGTAGAACCTCCGGACAAAACGATATTCTTGTACAATTTCTTACGCACATCAATAGGCGAAGATTGCACGACCTGGTCCACAACAGTGGGCAATGGCGTCAAATAGTCAGAGGAACAAATCTCAGGGTTAAAGAAAATCTCGGGAGCCAAAAACCGCTCGTACCCGACGTCAACGGTTTTCTTCTTGTCGACCGTTTCAACAATGTACTGAGCAAACTTTTCTTGAGGGTATTGGTCAAATTTCTTGAATTCTTTGACCATGTCTGGGCAAACGTAACAGAACTGTTGTTTGATTTTCTCTGCAGTTTGCAACGAGGTGTCGGCCTCGCCTCTGTCTCTCAACAAAGACTGGATAAAGTGAGTGATATCTCTACCGGCCAAAGGAATGTTCTTAATGGCACCTCCAATGACGTAACCTTCGGCCACAGGAATTACGTGTGTAACACCGTCACCGGAGTCAATGACGGTTCCGGTTAAAGATCTATCTTGAACTTTTGAAGAGGTCCAAGATGCGGCCAAAGCCAACACCGCCTGGACGGCAATGTATAACCCACTACAATTAAACGACTCAAACATAATTTCAGCCGTGCTTTCTCTGTTCTCTGGAGGGTTTAAAGGAGGCTCGGTCAACAAGAAGTAATGATCTTCAGGCTCACACCTAAGATATTTGAAGATGGAGTTTTCCCAGAATCTCTCCATGTGATCCCAGTTTTCGATCTGTCCGTGTCTAATCGGATATGACAACGAATAGTTTGGTCCTGAAGCCGCCGAAAGTGCCTCGTCACCAATATAAAAGTCCAAGTCTTCCAAGCCTCTCTTGTTATTCAAGAAGGAGTTTGCAGATCCTGCGCCTTTACCGCCTTTTCCGGTGCTGGTGGACGTAGCAATAGCAGTTGGAAACACGAACGAAGGTGAATCATTTCCCGCAAAACCTAGCTTAGTTAAGCCGGTACCATTGTCCATAACCACGGCTGGTGTTCCCATAGAAGCCATTTTCAATTATACTTTTATATTCCTGTGATCAACTCAATTGGGTACAAATGATGAATATTGGTATCTCGGAGGAAAGGGGATCCGACCTATGGTGGGTGTGCTGTGTGCACTACTGTTGCTGATGGTGGTCGCACTCCACATTTCTGCTGCGGCCACTCCTGGTTTGGGAGGGGGACGCGAAAGAAGTTAGTATATGTGAAATTCAACCAAAAAGACCCTAGATTATTTCGGTTTCTCTTCGACTTTTCTTCTTTTCACTTCGAACACATAAAAACCTGTATCTTAAATGCCACAATTTTTCTTTATTTAGGAGGTATAAATAAGACCCTTGAAAGCCCACCACTGTACACTAGTATTCATCCTTACCACTGATAATAACATCGTTGATCTTCAAGATCATTCTCGTCAATTGCGTAGCCAACAATAATTGTTGCTTCTTACCGATCAATGGGTCAATGATGAAAAGCTCTTTCATGTCATTTGTACCCTTGCCCAAGCAATCAACACCCAACTGCGAATTCTTCTCGAGAACTTGCTTAGACTTAAGGGCGGAAAGAGTCTCTATTGGGTCCAAGCCCGAATTCTCGGCAAGAATCATAGGCACCTGGTCCAAAGCAGTAGCAAAAGCCCTGAATGCGTACTGGTCGATGCCCTTCTGCTTGTCAGCAGCGGCGCTCACAGCGATCGAACCAGCCAATTCGGCTGCTCCACCACCATAAACAACTCTATTATCTCTGATCAAGTTACGGACAACGCAGATAGAGTCATGTAAAGCACGGATACCTTCAGCGACAATCATTTCGTTAGAACCTCTGATGAAACAGGTCACGGCCTTTGTGTTTGAGCAATCTTCGACTACAAGCATACGGTCTCTGGTGGTACCAAACTCGAGCTCCCTAATAACACCAGCCTTACCTAGCTTTTCAGCAGTCAAATCCTCGAATCTTGGAACAATATTACCGTTGGTAGCAATAGCCAAAAGCTCCAACTCAGAACCACCGATCCATCTAATGGCATTCAACTCATTGGTCAATAATAAATGGTTAGCCTCATCGTCAAATCCCCATTGACAGGCGACAACATTAGCTCCAGAATCCTTGACCTTTTGAATCATGTCTTGGAATTTCTTTTGTTCATATTCTTGGAGGACCTTGAACTCTTCGACAGATGAGATGTCCAACTTATGCTTTGTCTTTGGCTTTGGTGGTTCAAAGGGACACGTCAAGATGGCAATTTTACAGTCCTTTACCTCCTTGGTCATTTGAGGGTGAGAGAAGTCCTTGTCCAAAAGAACACCCTTGATAAGAGTAGAGTCCTCGATTCCGCCACCGACTTTACTTTCCATTTTAATCAACTCAAAGTCGACGTCCTTGCGCTCAAGGTCGGCCACGGCCAACACAGAGTCAACGGCCATTTGAGCAAAGTGGTCGTGAGATTTGGAAACAATCTTGGAACCCAAAGACGTCTTTGCTGCCTTCAACAAGTTAGAGTCGGTGGATTCGTGCGAAATGTTAATCTCGTCGGCCACGGCGTTCAATTCATCGATGGCGATCTTACAGGCTTCGTCGAACCCGTTAGCAATCTTGATTGGGTGGATTCCCTTTTCAATGAGCTCGAGAGCTTGGTCCAATAATGCACTAGCTAACACAACCACGCCTGTAGTTCCATCACCGATTTCATCATCTTGAGATTTGGACAACTCCACCAATAATTTGGCGATTTCGTTATCTAAGTCCATCTGGGATAAGATAGTGGCACCATCGTTAGTAATAGTGATATCTCCGTCCTGACTGATGAGAATTTTGTCCATACCACGAGGTCCCAAAGAAGTCTTGACAATAGAAGCTACTGCTCTGGCAGCCAAGATGTGAGACTTGGTAGCCTCAACACCGTGTTTTCTCTGTTTCTTGCCCTGGTCTCTGACAATGATGAAAGGTCTTCCCATCTCATCCTGCGCCACGATGGCGTTCGACAAATCTGGCATAGCTTGGGCCATTTTTATATGTGATTTATCTGGGTGCTAAGTGTACGTTAAGTGAAACCCGTCTCAAAATTTTCCGACTTTTTCTGTGCGCATTGATCCCACCACTACGTGGGTGCGCGAGGACACTTCCAGGCGAGCTGAAAGAAGGTTATACCAACTGCCTGGTAATGAGAGGTGTTCAGGGAAGTATATTTGGCTCGTTTGTGGTTGTGTAATTTTTTTCCCTTTTTTTATTTACTGCTGATTTTTTTATTTTCAAAAGAAATAAAAAGAACAAAAGGAGAAGCTTGGCGTATGCTAATAATATTTAACGCGTTCCAGGACCAGTACTTCGCGGGCAACAGAAACTAATGGAACAGATTTGGGGTAAATGGACAAATTTTCAGTTGAATCTAGGAATTGATTAGAAAGTTTCGGGTATGCCGATAATAAAAGCGTTTGGAAGAGAGATGTTTTTGCTTTTGACCATTATATTTTTCTTTTTGGTTTTTGTTGTACTTTTTATTATATTTTGTTTTTAATATTTCGCTCTTCTCTACAAAAAAAGAACATTTTTTTTGCGACTTCGTTAGTTGAATCTGTTTTCTTAAATTAGATACTCAACATTGTTAAAAATTACAGGTGATTACTAAAGCCATATACTATTTAATAATTTATTAGCTTTTTATCTTCCGCTAGTTTTTCAAATTCCGCATGTTTCTTTTACAGTTTTAAAGATTCACCTTGTAAGTTGTGAGTACTTTGCACGTGGACTGGAGATCCGCCTGGCTACACCCCGCGGCGCTCTCCACACACCGTAGAAAAAAAGTTCGAAAGCAATTTCTACCGTAAGTAAATTTGGTGTCCCCGCAATAACTTACCTAAGTCAATAGAAATGAGACTATAATGAAGGTAATGAAAAGCGATTATGAATCGAACAGGAAACTAATGATCCCCTTTTTTATTTTAAATTATTACTTCTCAAAGAAAGAAAATTCAAACGGTGCTGGAAATTCGTACTATGTTCAGGTATATACTTGCCCAATTTGCGTGGGTATTATTAATTCTCTTGTTTGAACGGGCTGGAACTGGCAGAAGTAAAGAAGCAGAAGAAATAAAGAAAAAAAAAAAAAGCTTGCGATTCTTCAACATCAGATTGCCGAGCTCCGGAGCATCATAAAAAACTGAAAAAAACAAAAAACAAACTCACATACCCCTGATTTATTAAGCAAACTGAAATAAAACGGACTTTTAATAAAATATTTTTTTTTTTTCTTGTTATTATTCGTTCTTTTGTTTTCATTGCACTGATAAATTATTATAACACTCTTAGAAAAGAAATATGTCATCGAGCTCTTCCCAGTGATGCGCCTAGGCATTGCTTAGTACAGTCACTACATACTGCTGAAAAAAGATAAAGAGAGCGCATTGGAACACTTAAAAAAAAAAAAAAAATCAATACACTTTTTTTAGACGATTTAACAAGAATGAGTGATATCGACGTGGACTCTGCTTCTATCGAACAATTAAGAGACGTCTTGTGCAACAAGTCAGGAGACGTAGCCTTGGCCAACAGATTCAGAGCTTTATTCAACTTAAAGTGCTTAGGAGCAGACTCCGAAGATGAGGAGACCGTTCACAAGGCTATTGACTACATTGCTGCATGCTTTGCCGACAGCTCTGAGTTGTTGAAGCACGAGGTTGCCTATGTCTTGGGTCAAATCCATAACGTTTATGCTAACAAGTACTTGAAGGACGTCTTGGCAGACACAAACCAACAGGTTATGGTCAGACACGAGGCAGCCGAAGCCATGGGTGCCATCGGAGACGAAGAGTGTATGGACATGTTGGAAGACTACTATAAGAATGACCCATCGCTTGAAATTAGACAAACTTGCGAGTTGGCAATCGAGAGAATTAAATGGGAGAAGTCCGAGGCTGCAAAATCCGAGACCTTGGAGAAGTCTGCCTTCACCTCGATCGACCCTGCACCACCTATGGCCACAGACAAGGAGTCCAAGGTCGAAAAGTTGCAAAAGATCTTGAACGACCAAGAAGTGCCATTGTTCGAGAGATATAGAGCTATGTTCAGGCTAAGAGACTTGGCCACTGATGAGGCATGTCTTGCTTTGGCAAGTGGTTTGGATGACCCCTCCGCTTTGTTCAAGCACGAAATCGCCTATGTATTTGGCCAATTATGTAACCCTGTGACTGTTCCTTCTTTAATCAAGGTCTTGAAGGATGACAGGGAGGCCGGTATGGTCAGACACGAGGCTGCTGAGGCTTTGGGATCCATTGCAACAGATGAGTGTTTGCCTGTCTTGAAATCTTTCTTGAACGACGAGGAACAAGTCGTCAGAGACAGTGCGATTGTTGCTTTGGATATGTATGAATACGAAAACTCCAATGAGTTGGAGTATGCAACTGTTAAGACTCACTAATGGGGTAGAGGGGTATAGTGAATAAATTTGGGAACATGTTTCTTTGTAAATCAGGCAAAATGACAGAATGAAATTCAAAGAAACTTGGAGTTTGATATGTTTTCTCTCTCTTTTGTTCTGTTCTGTTCTGTTCGTTTTTTTTTTTTTTTTTTTTTTTTTTTTTTTTTTTTTTTTTTTTTTTTTTTTTTTTTTTTTTTTTTTTTTTTTTCTTTTCGTTTCTTTTGAGTCTTCTTGAGTCATAGCTATTATTGCTATTCTCAAACCTACAGCCATACGATAGTTCTTCGAACGTATATGCGAATTTTCTATGATACATAAATGAAGAGCAAGTCCCCTAGTTATTGGTTCTGAAACGGTAACCACAGCTTGTACATGTGTAAAACACCGTAGCACCTTCATCAGCCGATCTCAACTGTAAGGTATGGTATTGCATCTCATCGTTTCCACACTTAGGACACTTTTCCTTGATGGTAGCACCTTCCTCGATCTCGTCTGTCTTCAAAGTGGTCTTCACCACAGATTTCTTCAATTTCAAAGATGATGGGAACGCATCTTCTGAGGATTCAGTAACGACTTTCAAGTCTGCGAACTTCAGACTGGCGTAAGACCTTTTGCAAACCTGGCAATCTAATGTAGGTTTGGAACTCACAGAGTCTAGCAAATTTCCGCAACCTGTGCAAAAAATAAGAGAGCCAACTGCCGACATTTTTGTTGTGGGATTATAATTTCGGGTAGATGAAGTAGGTTTATCTTTTAGCGAAGACCTGTTCTCGCTGCCTCACTCGCGAAGAGATGTGCCGTTTGTGTGCTGATGTGGAAGCGATTTTTTTCCACCCCCGGTTTTGGAGTACCCTCGGATCTCACGCCAGTATCATCTCATCTCGTTTTTTTATCTTGCAACACGTCAAGTTATCAACACCCATAATCCAAAACTATAATGAGACAAAAACGTGCTAAATCCTACAAGAAACAAATCAACCTATATTTGCATGCTTTCAAATTTAGAGAGCCCTTCCAAACAATTATTGATGATGAGATTATTCTTAATTGTGTCAAGGCTTCTTTTAATCTCGAGAAGGGTCTCGATAGGACCATTCAAGCAGACACCAAACCTATGATTACACAATGTTGCATGCAAGCTTTATACGAATCTAAAGATCAGATAGCCATAGACATGGCCAAGCGGTTTGAAAGAAGAAGGTGCAACCATTCAATAAAGGACCCTAAGGCTCCTGCAGACTGCATCAGATCCATCGTTGATATCGATGGTAAAAATAAGCATAGATATATTGTAGCGAGCCAGTCCGCAAGCTTAAGAAGAAAACTTCGGGGTGTGCCTGGTGTACCGCTAGTCTTCATGAACAGATCAGTTATGGTGATGGAGCCTGCATCAGAAGCCACCAAACGGGCTGCCGAGTTGTGTGAAAATGCCAAATTGAATGCCGGCTTGAACGACTCCAAGGTTGGATATATCGAGAAGGAAAAACCCAAAGAAACCACAGGAGATAGACCCACAAAGAAGAGAAAAGGTCCAAGTGGTCCGAATCCATTGAGTGTGAAGAAAAAGAAGAGCGAAAGCCACCATGATGATAAATCTGATCAACCAAAGAGAAAGAGAGTCAGGCGTCATAAAAAAGCGGGCGAGAACGACGAAACTTCTACCGAAACTTCTACCGAAACCACTGCCGAAAATTCCAATGATACTAATTCCAGCGAAAATAACTCCAAAGCTAAGATTGTAGAAGAAAAAAAGAGCATTGCTGGGGCTAAGGGAGCAGATGAAGCTCAAGATTAAACAAGCTCCGTTGAACAGATGTTGAATAATTTCTCTTGTATTTTATAGTATAGATTTACAACGATAAATATATTCTTAAATAGTTTCGGATCCAGAAACCTGTATTTAACTGGATTAGCTTGTTGTTTCTTCCAATACAGAGTACTTGTTTCTCTGCCATGCATCTGGCTCCGTTGTTTCCAAGCTCTTCAGTACGTTCTTTGAATCGGTTTTTAAGACAAGCGTCACCCCATCGTCAACCATGCACATCTTGCAATCAAATGCAATGTATTTTTCTCTCAAGATATTCTTGAAAGATTTCAGAAGCATGTATAACTTATCTTCTTTCTCTTTATCCATATCTTTGAAATTGTCACACGAGAAGGCAAATGTCGAATCTTTTATCCAGTGGATCAGTGGATTCTCAATTTCCGGATATGCCTCTAAAATTTTTTTGACGTTGCTTTCGACATCATCCTTTGATACCCCGAAGAAAACATCGCGGATCAAAATTGCGTTGAAATAGCTCAGATCTATTTGTGACTGCTGGAGATTTTCCAAAAACACTTTCTTTTTCTCAATCTCATCTTCCATAGCGACAGTCTGTTTGAGGGTCAAAGGAGGGGCCATGGTCGCTTGAGTAATGCAAAGGAACACGGACCTCAAAGGCTCCTTATCTTGGGATTCAGAATAGAGTTTATACGATTGAGCAAGTTCATGAATGAACTTTCGTTGCGGGCCGGTCATGGGAGGAAGGTGCAATGATTTCTTTGGCTTTATTCCAGCGTTGATATAATCCTGGTAGTTGCTCAAGAAGTCGCTTATCTCTCTCTCATACTTCAGACACCAAGTGGTTTGTCGACGATAGACCTTGATGACATCAGCAGAGTAGGAAGAAGTTGGAGGTTTCACACCCATATTGAAAGCGAGGCGCAATTCCTCTTCACGTTTAGCGAGGGCACATTGGTCATCGCAACCAACGAAAGTTCCGATTTTACTTTCTTCAGTCACCGAAGCGCCACATGGCACATTTCTTGAAATTCTACCACACATACAGTTGACAGTCACGGACTCGGTACATTTTGTGGCGTCGCAAGGCTTTTGTCTAGAGGCATGACACTTCGCCGTACACATATGAGGACAGTTGTTTTTGATCTTTCGACAAAGGAATTGACATGATTCGGGAGATGCGTGATTTCCTTCAACGCAATCCTTAGAACAAGGTCTGTTGCATGGATGGCCACATTCTTTTTTCACCTTGCAAATTTTGCCGCAGGAGATATTTTCGACGGAACACAACACATTAGGAATGACCTTAGATCCGCAATTACACATCTTTGGAACCTGGGTTGTACAATTTGGGCACAGTTTATCATCTCCATGGCATTTGTGGAGCTCTTGTTCATGCCCACATTCTTTGGGTCGCACACAACGCTCTTGACAGTTAAGTTTCGTCCCGCATCTAACTGGAGCAGGAATGACCGTCTTTCCACAATTACAAATCAAGTCCTCATTGGATGCCTCTAGGCATACACCACAATTTCCGCTATGACAAAGGGCCTCACATCGATGTAACCCGCACAGTTTCTTTAGATTGCACGTCTTCGTACATATATGTGGCGGTTCCATGGTAAACACTTGGTCATCAAAATTCGATCTCACTCCATTACGAGCAAGCTTTTTCGTTTCACGCTCCCTCTTGAGAGCTACTTGCTCGAATTCACAGCATTGCTCTCGGTGCCAGTGCCTTCTGCAATTGAGCATCGCTGTACACTTGCGATGACATTTAGGCACGAAACCCTGCTGAACAGCTTTACACGAGGTCAAGAACGTGCAATAACCACATGAACATTTAGTTTCCAAGATGTTAAAACACTCACAGGGACCTTCATGACACTTAGCCAAACACTCGCACCCACAGGGGAGTACTTTTCCACATTGGCGTTCACACTCTGGCATAGGGTCGATACACTTTGTCCTATCTAGGGATTGTGCAGGCAGCTTTCCACAGTAGCAAGATTTCACGACGTCAGGAGAGAACTTACAATGTGGATCTTCTTTTGTGAGGGGTTGACAGCGTAGTTCCTCGAAGTGGATTTTGCAGTCAAAGTACCGAATTGTGATATCATCACAACTGGTTGCACCAAGGAAAGGTTTGTCATTCTTTATACAAGCCTTTGGCACTAATGTAGAACACTTGGTAGATAGATTATGATTCCCACAATAGCAGGAAACATCCACAGTTTGCTCACACGGTCCACAGAATCCCAGATGGCAATCTCCCTGTGGGCACGTGTGGCCTAATGGGCAAACAGTGACCTCACATGGTGAATCACAATTCCATCCCTGTTCGTATGGGGTTGCCAAACATGGGAGTTGTTGCGAGTGTTTACCGCAGTGACATTTTAAAACGGGACCCAATGCACCACACTGTGGATGCTCTCCGGGGTGACAAACTGACGAACAGGAATGTACGCAATTCGGGTATTTGGCATCGCACGGATTTCCGCAAGAAAAAGGAATCAAGCTGTCTGGTTTGGGGTTCTTGACTCGTCCACACCAGCAAGTGAACTTATTAGGTAGAGTCGAGTGCTCAAAATTGCACGCAGGGCACCGCCACTCTCTATTGCCAGTTGTAGAAGAGCCCCGCACAGCCCAGTCTTTAATACAATCAAGATCATACACTCTATAACACTCCTGACAGCTCCATATCTCCGACTGACGATCTATTTCACATGTGCATACCAAGCAAATGTATGTACCCTCGTCAATTTCTTGAATGATTGTGCTTGAAATTGCCTCAGAGGGCTCATCGTAATCGGATTCGGAGTCTGAACTGGGGCTGGATTCTGAGCCAGAGTCAGAATCAGAGTCCAGCGTTTCCGAGTCAGAACTCACGTTGCTTAAAACTTGGGAAAGCTGGATTCTTTCCTGGCTCGGATTTGGAGACACTTGTTCCACACCTGGCCTTGTTTCTAGATAATTTTCCACCATTGTTTAAAGAGTAATAAATGCGATGCTGTGAAAAATTATACAGATATCGTATCGCGGTGCACAGTTTGCCACACTATTTTTTTTTTTTTTTTTTTGAATGTTATTAAACTGCTTGGGCATTATTTTTGTAGCACATATTATTAAATTAAGGGAAATTTATCTATTATCCAGATGAAATTTATCTTTCTATACAAAATTTGTCATTAACCATTATTCATTCTAATTATTGTGTCGTTTCCATCGGCATCTCGTCCCAGAACAAATAAACATCCGATTCAACCGATTTTTACACTTTTGCGCTTGAAAAAGTTCATCACCTTCCGTGCCGCACTTGCTTCCCTGCCATTAACATAGGTGCTTGTGCTTGTCGTACTAGTAGATGCTTTCCTTGACAGCGATGCATTTCCCGATGAGGATGAATCGGGATGTTTCTGGTCCCTTTGAGTTAACGGCGTAGATACATTAGCGTCATTTGAGGGCTCGAGAATTTTCTTTGTGGCCGACGAGGAGATACTGCTTGTAGAGGCATTTGCAGTACTGTAGAAGGACAAGATGCTAAATCTGTTTTTCTTCTTATTTTCTCTGACCTCTTTATTTTCTCTGACCTCTTTGTGTTCTCTGACTTCTTTGTGTTCTCTGACTTCTTTGTTTTCTTTGTTACGGTCGCGCCTTTGCGTTACCTCAATCTGTCTAGATTCAATCCTATCTTTCTCAACTTCAGGTTCTTTAGGGATCTTCTCTAACACGACAGGCTTTTGAACGTTAGTGCCCTGCGGCTTTATTGACTCGGTGACTGGGGATTCGGTAGTAACAGCGAATGTTGGCAGTTGATTAATTTCAGGAGTATTATGTGCAAAGAGAGCAGTATCAAGCTTAGGCAACTCAGGTATTTTTGGCGATTCCCAACTCTCCGTAGATGAACGAACAGGGCTATGCAGTTCGGTTAGTTCCAAAGTATCCATTTTGTCCTCAAGGTAGCTCAAAACCGAGTTTCGCTTGTTTTCTGGCCAATTTATATCAGACGCCAAAACACCATTTACGTTGATGGGCGTAACGACTGAGTCCCGTCGGTTAGCAGTGCGAGTTGGTATGGTAGACAGTGACCCGGGACTACTTTGTACTTCATAAGAGCTAGCAGCAGATTCAACATGATGTAAGCTTTTGGTGGGGGATCCTGACAAAAACTGTGGAACTGATAAATTCAACGGAGGGCTCATTTTCATGTAATCTAGTGCTGCAGATGAATTTCCATTCACGATGCTGAGCGAAGAGCTCATTGATCCTGGATGGTATGATGTAGGCCGTGGCCTTCTTTGGGCATGAGGTAATTTTTCAACAACTGGAATGAGGTTCTTTGCGGCATCATCGGCATTTCTTTCGAATGCGGCATGTGTTGGGCTTTCGGCAATCGTTGATATGTTTCCCGTGTAAGTGGATACGCGGCTCAACTCACTTCGAGGCAGTGTAACAACATGTCCACTCTGATCAGACTCAATAGGCTTTTCATGTTCGGAAACGATTGCCTTGAGAGCATAACTAGCAGATGGATATGAACCAGATATGGATGTCGATTTCGTGTGTCCACGCGCAAAGGGAAGCTGTACAGACTTTGTTGGAGATATTTCCTCGGTGGATACCTTTGTCAGACTTGGTGCTTTGGTAGGAGATCCAGACACAACTGAAGATGAAGAGTGGTTCAATCTAATTTCACTTGGCAATGCAACCACATTTGCAAAGGAGGACAGCGTAGTAGGGTTTGAATATATGATGTTTGAATTGGAAGTGTAGGAGCGACCATGAGGAGTTTTAGCGGAATTTAACATCAACGCTGACGAATTTGTCGTTTCATTGAACATAGAGTACCGCTTTTGCTTATTGGACTCCAGCAACCGGGAAGCAACATGTCTATCTTTATCCTCAGTGACAATTTTGTCCCACTCAAGCTGTCTTATAGACAACAAATTCGCATGGGGAGCCAACCATGGGTGACTCCTGATCTCATCCATGGAGATTCTCTTTGCTGGGTTAGGAACAATTATTTTTCGTAGTAAGTCTCTTGCCAAAGGGGAGATATACTCGGGAAACGTTAACGGGTTGCTGCAGATGTAATTGTACAATTTGACAATATCAGCACCATCCTCATTGTCCGCATCATCATCGAAAGGCAAGTACCCGGCAAGCATAGCATAAAGAATTACTCCCAAAGACCAAATATCCACCTTGCGACCAGCGTACGGTGATTGAGTCAAGACTAATTCGGGTGCAGCGTAGCACGGGGAGCCGCATGATGTCTTCATGAGATCATTTTTTGATTTATTGTATGAGTTGACAAAGCCAAAATCCGAGATGATGATGTTCTTGTGCTTGTCCAATAAGAGATTCTCCAACTTCAAGTCTCTATGGATAAGACCTTTGGAATGCATGTAGTCGACACCGCTGACAAGCTGGGCGAATAGTTTCTTGGCGACATTTTCCTTGAGATACTTGTGTTTTAAGATGAAGTCAAATAATTCTCCACCAGAGGCGTACTCCAAAACAATTCCTATGTATTTTCCGCTTTTCAAGACCTCGACAAGATTCACAATATTCGGATGGTTGAGTAGTCTCAAGGAATTTATTTCACGGTAGATTTTGATTTCAGACTCCAGGTCTTTGATGATTGTGTCCCTTTTTATGAGTTTGATTGCAACCTGGCTCGGATGTTTGCCGTCTTTGCGCCAACCTAGTTTCACTTTACCAAACTCGCCTTCTCCAAGCGTGGATCCTAGAACGTACGCACCAAAACGTACTTCTCGGTGGGGTTTCTTTTGGGATATGCTGGCTTTGGAAGCCATCGACGAACGATGGTTAGCGGCATGGTCGCCGAGGTCCGATACTGATGTGTCTGGGTTTTGATGATCGAAGTAAGACCGACTTGCGATGCTAGTAGTTGTGGACATTGGGGGAAGGGAGGGCTGCTGTTATGTGTAAAATATATGACGAAATTAGAAATTAATTATGCTGAAGCAAACCGCAAGGAAATAGAAGGGAAAGTAATGGTGATGGGAAAAGGATGGACTATGAAGTTGGTTTGTAAATTTTTTTTGTGGGCTTGGGGAACAAAAAAAAAAAAAGTAAACACGAAAAAAAAGATCTTCGAGGAGCTGTTGTCTCGCGATCCAAAAATAAACGACCGAATAACAGCCGATGTTTGGGGGCAAAGTCAGGCACAAGCAAACAGACTGCAAACGTAGAAAAAAACGGATAAAAACAATCACACCAGGGATGCAGGGCTGTAGCAATATATTTTTCACGAAGAGGTACCAGGATGGAAACGTATAGTCGTAAACAACAATAGGTAAAAAAACAAGGAGAAAAAAAAAGGGATATCCGAGATTGTGGCCAAACACAGGGAAATCAGTGGTATTTGAGAAAGATTTTTTTTTTTCTTGTCGGGTTTGTACCCACGTTGTATTATGATTTCTCTCCAAGTAAATGCTGAACGTTATGGTTCTTTGTTTAGTTTAGCGGTACCACAGTGCAGATTGAAACAACTGTACTTCACGCTTGCACTTCACACTGCTGGTTGTTGTTCTTGTCGCTTTAACTGGAAAATACGCATCTCCTGAGCGCGTATGTGCAGGAATAAGAAAACAATCGGGGCAGAATTCGGACTAAATATATACAAACGATCTACACCGTTAAAGGGAGTTGCGCTTGTCACACAGATCAGATAACGGTCAGGGAATGAAGACTTTGCCTCTAGCTGCGTTATCTTCGTGCGTCTCTTCCAGTTCAAGAAGTGGCTGGCTATCCTACAAGTATAACAAATTGCGCCCTTCTAGATGCCTCAGTTACACACAGTTTACATGGACTAAGAGGACAATACGAGTCGCCTATACTACAGCCTGTTTCTTTATCAATATTTTTATCAATTCATTTTGTTTTGTTTCTTGTTTCATATTTTCTTCAAATTTTCATCCCTCTTCTTGATCTCTGCAACTTGAGACAACTAAGATTGGTTTTTTAGGTTACGTAACTTGTTTCAAATGCCCTTTTGTTTGGTGTCTGAAAATTTGAGACATGCGCGGTGTATGTGTGGTATGAATAACCGGATAGTACTGCTGGTGTGGTATGTTTACACGAAGTCGGAATGGTTAAGCGGGCGAGTGTATCATTGGCCACAACCTCCAAAATACCTTCTCAAAATAATTCGGCTTTGGTTTATTTTAGAAAAAATGGTGTAAGGTGGTCTGAAGAATGCCGACAAAGTAGAAATAAACAGATGTATGATTGTTTCAACCAACCGTTTTTGGACCAACTCTTCGTGTTTTCGCATTGTCTCAGAATTTAGTAGCTCCTGCGAGATGACGTCACCGAAATCCTGAGTGGGCTTCTTCGCATGTGGCGAATTATATTAAATCAAAGCGGCAAAACATAAATAAATGGTCATAGAAGAAGGGGAATGTAAAGAGTCTGCTGGCTAACGTACGGGGTCAAATAATGTTTACTTTTGAGCCCCCAAAGCTTGTCTAAAGCACTGGTAGACTCTTTGTATGAAGGTGTTCCCTTACTGTACATACCATCGGCAGACCACTTTTCATGGATTTATCTTTTTTTTTTTTCCCTGGAGAAAACATCCACCATACTACATTCCTGATATTCTTTCAAACATTCTCTATGCAAATATTTTTTTTAAAAAAACATAAACACTTAGAGAAAAGACTCTTATTATGTCTTCTCTTCAGCTGATTAAATTCACTGAGTACCAGAGAAAAGTTGCTTTACTCTTCTGAGAACAATCTATTTCTTTTGAAGTAATGTCCCACATCAACGAATCTAGTCTAAGGGGAAATTTTTAGTTTGCTTGAGCTCACCAAAATTCCCTGCATTAACAAATCTTTGCGAGTGTTCAAGAATGTTATCTTGAATCCTGCTTCTAGGGTGGCAAATATTTTCTAGATTGAGCCCTGAAATTTTTTACGTTTAATTATCATTCTTTTTTCTTCCGGTTTAAGCCCAACCCTTCATGCCAAAAACTCCGAATTTCCTTGCTATTTGGGTTTGGTAACCGTTTTTTGCATCCAAAAGTAGCAAAATCATAGAGAGGTATGGACGTGGTAGTAGCTTCTTTTTTTCTGTATGCAAAGTACTGGAGGACCTCATTTAGGAAATCCCTACAGGTTTGCCAAACGTCGCTTATTTGACCTTCTCTGCGTAGGACTGTACCAAGAAAGAGAACCATGGGCTCTCGGTAATAGAGTTAGTGTCATTTTCTTAAAGTAATGGATTTCCCACATAATAATTGGAGACAAAAATTATGTTTTCTGGGGATCGAAATGTCCTAAATCCAAGACAACATAATAAAGGCTTCCCTCATTATACAGCTCAGCAAAATGAACCCTGATCAGACACCATTGTCTTCTTTCTATTTTTGTTACTTCACTATAACAATCTCGCCCCTCAAGAGACGACTCAAGACGGGAAATCCTTGATACATATTGATATTCACCAGCGAGATCAAAACAAATGCCCTGAAAAGACCAGTAAAGTGATTTCTGAATAGCTAGGCTAATCTGAGAAAAATTGTACAAAGCTCGCGCTTTTCATTCTTTCAGGTGGTATCGGTTCGCTTAATTTGATCGAGCGGCTTGCTTGGACGCACCGACGTGGCCCCACCCCCGGACCCCACTGATCGCGTGTCGCGCAACGCGTCCGCTCGTTTTCTTGCGGAACCAACGAACGTGCAATAGATAATAAACACAACCACACGCAATCATGGCACGTAAAGTGAAGTCCCAATCAGCACTCAGTGTACAGATTATACCATCACTAGGCAATCCTATTCCTACAAAAGAACTTCTCGCCCGGTTGCTGGTGATAGCGGATGAGCTTTCTGCGGTAGACCAAGAACAGGTGGTGCTCGATGAATATCGAGATCTCGCCAAAAATCTCGCCAACCCAAAATTAATCAAGCACAAAAATATCGGCATCCAAGCATTTGCATCTTGTGCTATTGCAGATATTATTCGGTTATATGCCCCGGATGCCCCGTTTACAGCCGAAGAACTCTCAGACATCTTCAGGGCTTTTTTCTGTCAGTTTTCACACTTGTGGGACGAGGAAAACCCATACTTCTTACAACAGGCGTATATATTGAAACGGTTAGTGGAGGTGCGTTCGGTTGTTTTGATCGGCGACCTACCTGATTCGCAGCAGCTAGTTACGTTGCTTTTTGAGACTATGTACAACTTGGCTGCCAAAGGGTTTCCTTCAAAACTAGAGCCTCTTGCATCTGAGATGCTCGCGGAGACTATTTCTGAGACCGACTATATTCCGCAGGATGTGGTGTCTTTGGTTATCAAGCGCCTCACAATGTCTACGGACTCCCATCTTACGAATGGCTCTTCGAATATTTCGAATCCCGCGTTCGTATTTTCTTTGGCCATTTGCGAGTCCAACACAGATAAAATGGCTCGCCTGGTTGCTCAACTTTTCTCGGAAATGCTTGATGAGAGCGCAAAGTTAAAACATGAGCATGATCGCCGAGCTCCGTTCAAGGCCTTGGAAAAAATCCACGTATCTTCAATTCAGATTTGGACACACGTTCCCGATCTTCTTGGATCGGTTATGGGTCTCATTAGCGACGAATTAAATTCCGACGATGAGCATATTCGAGCTCTTGCTACCAGAACGATTGGAAAAATGTTGTCTTCTTCATCCAAGGTAAGAATCGAAAATCCTGCTGTCACTTTTGTGAGCTATCATAGAGACACGTGGACTAATTGGCTCAAAAAGTCATCCGACTCATCCTCAGTGGTTAGGTCTACATGGGTTGAACAGATTCCTGAAATTCTTGCTCTCGAAACCACCTCGGAAATCAATTCAGAATTACGCCTGGGCCTCTCCAAGTGTTTGATTGATTACAACGAAAAGGTTAGGCTTAGTACGTGTACAGCGATCGAAAGTCTTCCTTTTTCAGTTACGCTAAAAAAAGTTTGCAGTGCAGCAATATTGAAATCATTGTTTTCGCTTAGTCGAGATAAAAATGCAGATATCAGGAACACATCTATTAATGTGTTGGCTGACCTCTACAATAACTGTATGACATCTAGAGTGAAGAATGAGGTTATTGATCTAGGGGGCATGAATCCACATGATTATGAAGAAGTTTTACGAATGATTGTGACTGGAGTTCCGAATAATATTCTTCATCTATTTTTCATTGGCGATAAGTCCATCACAACCGCGGTTGATATTGCAGTCTTCGAAAAGTTAGTTCCGTTTGATGACTCTGCAGAAACCCGAGTAACCCGTTTATGCCATTTTTTGAAGGAATTAGATGAACAAAGCAAACAGACTTTCAATTCAATCGCTAAGCGTCAGAAGAAAAATGTCGACGCGCTTCTCAAATATTTAGATTTGGCAGAGGAATATGCGTCAAATTCTCCAACAGCTACAGAAGAAAAAGAGAATTTATCCTCACCAACAAAGACTGACGGGAAGTTTTTCACTTTAGTGGACATGACAGTGAAATGGCTAAGCGTTCAATATCCAGAAGGCCTAAATTCTTATGAGTGCATTGAGACCTTCTTGAAACTCAGAAATTTGAGATTTATCAACTTATTAAAGAATTGTGTTAATTCGCAACTGGATTTCAAAACAGTTAAAAACTCAGCTAAGGAACTTCTTTCTAAATTAAGCGATGCGAAGAGCATTAAAGTTGCCAAGGGCAAGCATCAAGTTTCGACTGTGGATATGGTATCTAACTTCAAGATATTACTCTACAGATCCTCCATAATCTTTCACAATAAGTCTAATATTGCTGAAATTATCCGAATTTCCCAGGATGAAAGTTCAGAAGTTTGGTCGGCAGCAAATGATCTCATAAGCATGATCTCCACCAACTCCCCAGGGGTCTTTAAAAACCATATTAAGACCTTAGCCAAAATGGTGTCGAGTGAACCACCAGATGCAGTGCAAATTTCGCTCTTAAAATCACTCTATCATGTGTTAGCAAAATTTCCGGAATCTTTCCCAGATGATCAGTTGTTCATTGAACGCCTTCATTTACTTTCGACACAAGGCAGTCACTTGCAGGCTCGATACTGCTTGAAGATTACTGGGTGCTCCGAATCAAAAGAGAAGCTTGTTTCAGAAGTGTTGAAATCGATATTGCCTTTGAACCCCGAAAGTATCAATTTTGGGACCCACATTTCGGCCGTGGCTGAAATTTATCTCATTGACCCATTTGCTTTGACATCTCATTCATCGAACATAAATTCAATCATTGTCGAAGATGTTCTCAAGAAAAATAGAATGCAATTCTCTGATGAAGAATGCTTGAAACACTTGGATTGGATTGATGATTCTCAATTGGAGGAAAACCCGATCCTAGTAGAGAAACTTATGTCTATTCGGCTAATTGCTAACAAGTTGAGGTATATTGCTTCTAGTGAGATGACAGACCCAGCAACACTATCAGCAGCGGAGAAACCAATCAACCTCTTTGCGAACATTATATCCAACAATGGCGAGATTGTTAAAATTTCAAAGGATGGAAACATGGTCGCTACACCTAACTGCTATAGGCTGAGGCTCAAGTTGACTTCTGGGTTGATGCTTTTAAAGCTTGCACAATACCCAAGGTTGAATGCACTTATTAGTCTCGATGTAATAAGAAAATCGACACGTCTCCTTCTTGATGAACGTTTACAGGTCCGTGAAGCGTTTCTCGGATCATTGCAGAAAAATTTTCAGGAAAGCAAAATCTCTGAACGATTTTTGCACCTCATTTTTTTCATGGGACATGAGCCCGACATAAAATTGAGGAATAGTGCCGAGGATTGGTTATTATCCCATCATCATCGCTCAGAATCCAAAAATGATACCTTGTTTGAAAGAATTTCAGTAAGGCTAATTCATGCAATTGCACATGACGAAAGATTTTCGAAGCTCATGTTAGACAAAGAGAAACCATCACAGGAGAGGGAATTAGATGCGTATGTCTACGCACTGAAGTATGTCTCATTGTTTGTCAACACTATCGTGAAAGAGACCAATATAAGTTTGCTTTATTACCTTGCAAGTCGGGTCAAGCAATATCGTGACAACTTGATCGAAAGTTCTTTATACAATATGGATGATTTGCCACTGGAAGTTTTGAACTTGTATCGCATAGCCGAGTTGTTTCAATTAATGTTGAAAGAATTTGCTGATTCTAGATCCTGGAATTTGCAGACATGGCCGGGAAAAATTAATCTACCTGTTGATTTATATCTGCCAATGGAAGATTATCAACAAGCCCAAGCGTTTATCTCACGTGTGTACATCCCGGATCTGATTCAAATCGAATTGAGAGAAATACTTTCGAAGAAGACCGGGAGTGCCGTCAGAAAAAGACCCAATGAATCGAAGAAGCTACAAAGCGCGAATAAGGCGCGAAAAATTACTCCTCAAAAATCTAGGTCGAAACCGAGAAAGTCTACCGATTCGAAGGCGAAACAGAAAGCTAAAGCGAAGAACCTCGCAACACCGCGACCCTCTGTTTACCGTAAGAGTCGAAGGACCACAGCAAAAGTATATTATGGAGAGTCTGACGATGAGTCGGAGTCAAAGGAGTCCGAAAGTGAAAGTGAAGATGAGCACTAATCAAGCTAAATTAGTATCTTTGTTCGTATAGATCAATTCATTAAGCTGTAAAATATTACCTTTCCATTTCCTTCAATGCGTTGAAGTTATTCTTGTTGAACAAGTCTTCGCCAAGAATTTGCAAACGTGTAGCAGCAGGGAAACCTTTCTTGGTTCCTAAAGCGGCCCAGGCGCCGACGGCAACGATGAATAACTTTTTCGCTTGCGCCCCAAAAGCTCGATAAAACTTCTCAGCCGCTGCTTCCCACCAATTACACGCAGCAACGAAATGAACATCAGAAAGAAGGTCCTGGTTTGTGTTAAGTAATCTGGCCAAAAATCTCCATTCGGCTTTCATGTTGAATAAGGGGAAGTTTGGAGTTTCATTCACCCAGCCAATGACAGCCCATACGGATAAAATACCACCTATCCGCTCTTCGTACTTTACTTCCGTTTCCCATTTTTCGTCATTTCTCCTCCAGCCCATTCTTTTTCGTCCTTCCTCTGTATCTATTGTTCCAGTATACCCAATGACCAAGCAGCACTTTTTCACAAAACGGGCAGACAAATAATAATCGAGACCGTCTAGATTGCAAAGTAAGTTATAGGCTAGGCGGCCAAGGGGCAATGCTGCAGCTGGCTTAACAGTCACCTCGGTTTCAGCCTGTGAAACAATGGCTTTCAGGACGAAATTGAGAAGCCATTTATATGCTAGAGGCTGCGAAGTGGTCGGCTGGATCAAATTCAACACATCGTTGGTGACGATTTGTAGTTGCTTGTGTGAATTTGAAAGCTGACCCAATTTAACATTGACCTTTCTTTTTATCACACCCACGCTCTTTTTTAGCTCCTTATCCTTGTCTAATTCACCGACAATGTGTTCTTTTATATCCTTAATGTCTTGCCTGTACTTGAGAAGGGTTTTTTCAATATCATTAGGGTTTGCAAAGCCAGAAGCTTTCTTTGCTGCAGCCTCTTTCTCTGCCTTCAATTTCAACAACTCCTCCTTCTTTCTCTGCAATTTTTCCTTTTCTTCCTTTTCCTTCTTAATCCTCTGCTCTTCCGCGAGCTTCTTTTCCTCTGCTAATTTCTTTTGTTCATCGAGCTTCTTTTGTTCTTCAAGTCTTTTGTTCTCTTCTTCTTGCTGGAGTCTTATTCTTTCTTTCTCTTCCTGTTCTTTACGTTTCCTTTCTCTTTCAATGGCCAATAACCTCTGTTTTTCCTGTTCTCGAAGCCGTATTTCATTATCGATGATTCGCTGAACTTCCGACTGCAGTGTTCTAATGTCCCGGTCAAATTCATCATCTAAAAAAGACATACTAGAGTTAATTAGTCTTGTGGAGTTTTCGAGGTAATTATCCCATTGCAGGGATCTTTGCTTGATGGAACTGGAAAAGTTCAGAATGTGTAAGTTGTCTAATTGTATTAGAGATTCATTCAAGATTTGAGATGCAGACTTTTTTGGCGACGCCGGCAATGTATTTGTAGAAAGATCCTTCAGTAGATCAATAGGAAAGCGCTTCAGAGAAGCTTTGGGGATAATAGCCACATCGTGACTAGTTGGGAGTCCGAATCTCATGTTTCCACACGGTTTTGGGACTTGACATCGAATACCACAATAACCTTCAACCAACCCAGGTTGTATGGTGTACGGGTGTACTTCAATGTGAAACTGATATTAATTGAACGGGTTGGCTCGAAAGGGAACAAGAACTAATTTGGATGTTTTTAAGGTCTTATTTCAATCATTTGAATCTCTCCTGATGCATCAATTTTCTTTTACGTTCTTTCTCACTATGATGTATGGTTGAATTGGAAGATTGTGCCTCACTCGAGCTAGAGCTGCCTTCGCAGCCAGAGACTCTACTACTTCACCGTGATAAGACGCAAAAATCTTCAAGAAATGTCCATCGAGATCTTTCTTAATAAAAAAATTGAGTAAGCAAGAATTTTATTGATAAGAAGAGATTCATTGACTTCGTCTCATTCAATAGCCTATGGCAATATTAAAGACCAAGGCTTTCCAGCGACGGCGCCTGCTGAACAGGATCCTACATCTTCGTTCTGTCTGCTGCGCGCTACTATGGACACAACTTTACACGCAGTTCATCAAAATTTTCCAGTTGAAGAAACCTTGAACTTTAATTTGCCATGAACAAGCAGTGGGTCCGTCTCTTCTCCAGTACTGGAGCAAAGGCCAAGAAATACTCGACGGTAGAGCCAGTCCATCATTTGGTCGAGGTGAGAAAGGCCGCTTTGTCACCACGGTACCAGCCATTGTTGATGTCCAAAGATGACATCGAATCCGTCGGATACAAGCCCACGGAAATCGACCAGGACAGACTTGGTGAGCACTATAAGAACACTTTGCAAAGTGACTTGATGTTACACTTTTTCGACCATGCGAACGAGACGATCCCAGGTGCCAAAAAGAGGGACTGGGGTACCGACTCTCCATACGCATTATATCGTTCTTGGCAGAAACCAAGTGGAACCCCTCGTCCAACCAGAGACATCAAGCCCATCACTCCTAAGAATGTCCCCGAACTAACCGCGATTGCTATCAACTTGTATTCGAAGGAAGCTTTGGAACACACTTGGCTTAATATTTCCGCCAGGTTGCAGATCTCACAAATCACAAACGTTAAGCCAAAACAGGCATATAACAGAGCAAACGTTTTGCAATGGAAAGTGAGAGAGGGAAAGCCTTGTGGCTGTAAGGTTGAGTTGACAGGAAGAGATATGCATCAGTTTTTCTCTACTTTGACTGAAATGGTATTGCCTAGAATCAGATACTATAAAGGTATCAGTAACACTTCTGGTGACAAGGGTGGAAACATCACATTTGGATTAGACCCGGAGCACGTCAAGTATTTTCCAGAGATTGAGAACTTCCAGGAATTGTTCCCTAATCTTTTTGGATTCCACATCACATTCAAGACTTCCGCGAGAACTGACGAGGCTGCTCGTACTTTGTTGAGTTCTATGGGAATTCCATTCTACACCCGTCCCCGTAACCTGTAAATAGTTATGTATAGCTTCTTTCCTTCGCCAATCAAAGCATTTGTTAGAAATATTTTAGTATACAGAGTGTAGACTTTAAAGACCCATCATTGCTTCAAAGGCATCGAATGTACTTTTTTTTTTGTAATTAGTCTACATTTGATCAGTGAATAAACTTTGCAAAAGCTCTGCTAGTTATGTCTTCTATTCCTTGTAATAGAATGGCACCAGTTTTTCTTGGGGATTTTTTTATGTAAGTGACGTTTATGCACATGCTCATCACATTCAACACTTGTTCTTTGAGAAATATTTGCAGAATTAAAAATTAAATTATTTTTGTCCAATTTTAAATAGTATTTGAAGTAAAACACCTTTGGCGTTCTGAAATATCATACAATTTTGCACATTTTAAGTTCATGGAATCGAATGATATTTTGGTGGCCAAACGAGACAATTTGATTCGCAAGTGGTCAAGTATGGTCCGACCAGATCGCGCTTTCCCCAGATTCGTGTGTAAGTTGAAAGCGCATGTCTCTTCTTTCCATAGTGCACGAGTTTTCCATCTTGTATTCTTCGAGAGTTTTTCAAAAAGATAAGAAATGGTCGGATGGTCGGCTACGCTACTATGTGCTCAACAATAAACTCGAGGTGCTCAGTGAAGACATGCTTTTAGTCGGGACTGACTTTTATCCTCACCATGCACGTAAACCACTTGAGAGTGGGGTGTTTGCAGATGGGAACGAGTATATCCTACCCAGCGGCAAGTTAATCTTGGAGTTCAACGAGTACCTCGGTAGCTTCGAAAGAGATTTATCCAATATCTTTGCAAAAAAGGATAGTTCCGTACCTAAGGAGCCACATTCATTAATCGAGCAAATTCAGCCTAGCATTGTAGGCTTCGACGCCAAAAATAATTCACCGAAATGTACAGCCGAGGCTGAACTGGTAAAGAAAGAGCCCCGAGAAATACTTTTAGCAAACACTCGAAGTCTACATGCGCCCAGGTCTTCAATGGGACGACCTATAGGTCTTAGGCGAAAGGCACGAATTCCTGTAAAACAAGTTGAGAGTCTGCGACTGGTACGAAGAGATATTAGCGAAAGGCTAGATGCCACCTACCTTTCGATTTCCGGATTCAGAGAAAGAATACCACCTGGCTCAAATAAACTTACCAAACGGCTAAGGTTGGAGATGGGGTTATTCCTGGTTACCGAAGATAGCGGCGTGCCCCGAGAAGATTCTGGCCAGGGAAGTCTCGATCCACTCCCCTTTTCCACCAAGGAAACAACACCCGAAAATGTGGAACCTGATAATGAGTTTGATGCTGATGATGATGATCTTAATGAGATATTGAGCTTCACGCAGAAATACAATTTTTCTTGATTAAAAGTCACAGCTAGAACTCTGGTCTTGATTCAAATGAATAACATAGAATATGCTTCCTTGCTGTCATTCAATGATTTCATTAAGAATTTTCATGGGAGTTGCGCTTCAAAATTTCATCTCTGGTGGTTGATTGTGAGAGTTAAGTCCAGACGGACCCCAAATCTCAATTCCAGATTCGGTAAATGATAGTTCATCCTTAGATAACGCGACCGTTTGTATGTATCATTGAACTTGAAACTTCCTTATCCCTTTACCCAGAGAGGGGATAAGTACAAAACTATATTTCCTCGCGGTGTATCCACGAACAATAGGAGCGGCCAACAAATGAAAAAAAGTGTGGGGTAAACATTCAGCGTTGCGCAATCATTTAGGCCGAGTAATGTCGGCCTAATGCGAGCAAAAATATCTGGAAGCTGACCTTAGTCGGCCAGGATCGGCGCCAAATAAGAAATTTTGAAAGGAGAATCTCCCTTTATGATGACTGAGATTCTATGACGATTCGTTAAGAATACTTCGACGAAGATATGCAGTGTAAGCACGATCGAATATCACTACGTGATTGGTTTGCTGATCTAAATGATCATTCCGCTCAGTAGCAAAACCAGGATAAAATTTAGAACACAAGGACTTCATTGAGTTTTTGAAGTTTTGGAAATTTTCATCGAAGACCATAGATTCTCCCCTCCACAATTTGATGATTCTTCCACAGAAAAAGAAAAACGCATTCAGTATTCCGAATAGAAGTAAAGTTTGAATATACAAGGCTGATACGCCTGAAGGTATCTGCATTAGAAAATAAAAACACCATTATTTAATAAATGTATACGTAGTGTGAAGGGGAAAAGTTTTTCTGAGCGGTTCAGAAGAGAAATGTTAGAAGTTATGGTGGAAAAAGTTTTGCTCGGTTTAGTCCATGTTTTGACGGGAAATGTTAAATCGCATCTTGCGTGGATATAAGGATAATTATGGAAATGGTCTTAACCCGGAATTCTCAAACCGAATAAAGTACCCCGCCGCTCCCCTGCTCCATAAACAAAAGCAGTACATAAGCTAACTAGATAACTAACAAACAGAAACTAGATAACTAACAAACATTAACCTGAAAAAAAAAAAAAAAAAAAAAAGAATTAAAATCGGAATGCAGTCCCTCTTCCTTCACTTAGCTGGATGAATTAGTTACTGAAAGCAATGTACGTGCAGGCCTGAAAAACAATAGAATACTGTATTACTTAGAGGCCGAGTGCGGAATGCGGTTGTGGCTTTCCAAACACCTAGCCACGCTCAATACCATCCATCCATTGACTCAAACTAAGTCAGAGCAATAAAGCAACTAAGCAACTACGCAAAGAGCAAGCGAGTTTATTAATATTACATTATTATTTTAATTTTTGCTGTTTTCATTCTTTTGTTATTTGCCGAGTCTTTACATTCGTATTGCAAAGGCAATTTTTTTTTTCCCGGGTAGCCGGTTGTTTTGCTTGGCATAAGGCGTTGCGGCTTACAAACTATTTGCCCTGATTTTTTAATCTAATAATTTAAAGTAGATGCCCTCTCGGGAGTTTTCAAATAGAGATGAAAAGAATGCTACTTGTCGAATTAGAGGTTATCTATGAAGTAGGACGGTCGCATTGAAGTTATTGCTGTTGATTCTTATCATGCATTATCTCATCCATTCTCGGACGACAGAAGAATTATTAACCAATAAATATTTGAGAGATACATGCCAACGTGGGCCCTTCCAACCGTGGCTGTAGAACACGTGCGCGGTGTATGCACAACAAAATTAGGGGACACGGTTATGCATATCATGTACCGGCGTTGGCAACCTTTAATAGAAGAATTGAAATGCACTACGTCTTTTTTGATATCGGAGTTGAATTAATTTTGAATCTTCAAGTCGTCTAGTTCATCCAGCACTCTTGCTTCTTTTCTCTATTCATATACTTTTGTTATTCCAGCTATCCTTTACTTTTTAGAATAACACTTGCATTGGATTTGCCTCGTTCACACCCTCAGATTAGAGTCCTCTGCAAGACACGGTCGCTCGCTCTCGTCACCTGATCTGTCTCATTCACACTGCCTCATCTAGTGATCGTCGACCAAGACCACAGAAGTTTATTCAAAATATTACCGAACCAAGAAGATTTTCTGTTGACTTGACTTCTAAGGTCAATAAGCTGCCACTTATTGCAAAAAAAAAAAAAAAAACAACCTCAACTAGAGGACGGGAAACGTCTCTGCCCCGCTTCCTCCTGCCTTAATCAGCGGGTTGACTGAAAAAAAAAAAACATCATCATCATCAAAAAACAAAGAATCCTTCTTACTGAAGATAATCCTCACAATATATTGATATGGGCTTCACAAAACCATGAGTTTGATAATATCCCCTCACACATGCCCCATGTCGAACACAAGCCGAGAAGCCTCTCCGGTGCAATCGGATCATGCCTCTCCGAGACTAAAACCTCCTCCACAACGAAAATGTGATCTGGATTGTAACCTGATAAGTGATCGAAGGCAAAGTCCACCTACGTATGTACGTGAGCTTCCTTCCCGAAGCCCATCTCAAAATCCAGAAGAGCTTATTGATCCTTTCCTTGCGCAATACATCAAACCAACCAGCAGTCTCAATCATGAGCTTTATTTCAAATCTCTTAATAAGCAGGTTCGCATCAAGAGTTTTGACTACTACCAGAAGTACTTGAATCACAATAAGGAGAAATCGCCCCGAGTTAATATCTTGAAACAAGATGCCACAGCTCTAAAGAAACCTCTCTCACCTTTGCGTCGGGAGATATCTCCAACCATTCTCCAAGGTTCCGATGAAAAACTTGATATCCTTGGCCAAGAAGTGCCACAAAGAAGGCGTAAATTTGGAAACGACTCAAATGTCGAGCCGGAATCAAAGAAATCACAACCTCAGGTTATTGCTGAGCTTCTCCCTGTGCAATTTGAAGATTGTCCTTCGGGTGATTTGATCAACTTAATGGCTCGCATGATTCAATCACTAATAAGTCTCAATGACCGAACCGTTCCTGCCTCCATATCTAGCCCACCTTCTCTAAAAAATCTGGCAATGGGTCCGGAACAAAAGAATAAATTGTTGACAAGATATCATTCAAGAACCCCACCTGCTATTTCTATACACACATACATCAGCAGACTAACCAAGTTCAACAACCTCACCCCAGCGACCTTGCTCACTACAATTTACTACATTGATCTTTTGTCGCATAATTTCCAACCATATTTTACCCTTAACTCTTGGACAGTACATCGGTTTTTGTTGGTCGCCACGATGCTTGCACAAAAATCTCTAGAAGATTTCTTCTTTACAAATGATCATTATGCCAGGGTTGGAGGTGTCGCACTTACTGAGTTGAACTTTTTAGAATTAGATTTCCTCAACAGAGTCGACTGGAAAGTTGTTCCAGCAAAACAGATTCTGCCTACACAAACATCGATAAGGCATTCCAAAGAAGTTCTTGACCTATACTATTGGCAGTTGGTCAACCTTATGGGTAAAAATATAACCGAGAAAGATAAAATCACCTACTTACTCGCACAACGGTCCGGTTGAGTGGCCCTCTTTCGCCAGATATTTGATTTGGAATGAACACGAATCATTTCATTTAATTTTCGGGCTTTGCATTATTCTACTAAATGTGTCGTCGTTTTGTGATTGTTGTTCGTTCCGTACATTTAACCTCAAGACGGCACACTGTTTTTATTTTGGGTTTTTACTTCTGTGATCACTATGGCTCGAAGCTCTCACATTTTCCAAGAGGAGCTCGTCAAAGCCGATGATAAGTCGTGATATGCTTGTTAGTTTTTCGATTTAAGTGATGCCTGCTAGCAACACAGATCGAGTTTTACACAAGATTAAATTTGAACATAACATATTATATAAAATGAAAATAAAACTATAAAGGTACTAATTTGGATAAAAAATTGAATAGGGTTTTGGAGCCGCTTCGGCTTCATCATTCCATGACTTGATAATCATGCATACTTTTCAGTCAAAAAGCGTCATAGTGCTTTCACCTTTGGAAAAAACTTAAGGCTTTATCAACTCGAAAGAACAACACAAGCTCTTGTCCACGGCCATAATTGCCCCGTAGTTGTTGAAGTCACCACAGTAGTTTGGGGCCAGGAAAACAGTAACCAACTTTCTTTTGTTGAAAAATTCGTAGCCATCTTCCACAACCATATGCCCCCTTACAATCAAGTCCATGTTGAACTTGGTTAGAAAGTAATCCACATGTTTTCTTCCAAAACAGTAAGATACTCCACGGTCATTTTTGGGCCAATTATTGAGGGAAAAGGTTCTCACCAGAGGATCAGGGTCAGACCACAACAAGTCTGCTAAGAGTCCCCGATCAGGTATATCAGTGGGCCTTTGAATCTGTTCCACTTGCTTCAAGCTATGAAGCTCGGGGGATAATCCTCCATGGATACAAAAGATTTTGTCATTGATCGTGGCAGCAATAGGCAAAGTATTGAAAACATCAATAAAGCTTTTCCACAATTTATGGCTCCCGGATATAAGAGGCAAACGTCTCTTACATTCATCATAAAATCCATAAATTTTTGTGATGTTAGCAGATTCGTGGTTACCTCTCAACATGAAGAAATTTTCGGGATATTTAATTTTGTAACATAACAAAAGAAGAATAACCTCTAAAGACTTGTAGCCTCTGTCGACATAATCACCTAAAAAGAGGTAATTGGTATAAGGCGGGTAGCCACAGGAGTCAAAAATTCTAACCAAGTCAAAAAACTGGCCATGGATATCACCGACGATTTTCACAGGTGGAGATAATTTCAACAAGGTTGGCTGATCCAAGAAGATAGAGCGGGATTTTGCCAATACCGACTTAATTTCCAGTGTAGTCAAAGGTAATTTATCCTTTTGCTTGCGGGATTTAGCAGACTTAAAGTGGTCTTTGTTCCGGCCAATCGTGAGCAAGCGATCAATAATCCCGTCTATATCAAAGTCTGTTTTCTTCGCCTGCGGAAGAAGAGGAGGCGAGAGCGAAACAGGGGATATAGACTCTTGCTTTGCTGCAGAGGAACCTAAAAACTTCGACTTCGAAATTGCCTGAGGCTTGACTTGTGTCTTTCCGGGTTCAGGGGTTGACTCGGTGGAGGTCTCTGCAATTGGGTCCAATAAAGAGTCCCTTGGAGCAATAAGTGGGGTGGCTGTCTTTGTCGTTGTAGGCAGTGTAGACGGCGAGTACAGCGACAGAAGCAGGCTTGTGTCTCGTTCACTAGCTGTGAATATCGGAGATACAGAGAGGTTATCGCTTTTCTGGCTGTCTACGGAGGAGCTATACTCAGGGCCCAAAGGAGCACGTGAATGAGCGTGCTTCCACTTGGACGGAGAGTGACTAGAGTGAGACAGGTTATTGGCCAACAATATGGCCATAGAAGCGTCAATATCAACTTCAAGCTCTAAGTCGTGCGCCGACTTGCGCCTAGCTGGGGCTGGGCCTTTCCTTGAAGGAATGTTCTGGGGCGTGGCTTGGGCACCAAGAGTCTGATCTTCATTTAAGGAAAAATGAGATAGACGTTCCACAGGAACGTCGCTACCGTTTCCGGTAGGCCGAGATAGCGCCGACGAGGAAGTTTCCTCGGACTCAACGTCGCCAGCGATCACGTCCGAGGAAGAACCAACAGTTCTGGACGAGATATTCGGTAGGGGTTCATTTTTGGAAGGGTTATTTCCCATAGTCGGACACGAGCAGCAGAGGCAGGTTTGAAAAAAAAGGGTGCGGTTTGGTTTGCTTGTGTCTGAAAGTGGACGAAGCTTATTCAAGAATAAGAGTTGAGGGTAGGGCGGATGAGATTAACCTTGGTGGAGCGTCACAAGAATTACAGGTAAAGAAAAAAAAACGTCGCGGCATGCGCGCAATGCAATTAGCAGTCGTGTACTGCCCACAGACGGGTCTTTTTTTCTCAATTCAAATTAATAATGGGAACTTTGGGCGAGGCAAGCCGATTTAGGCCGGGATCATGCGGATGTGGCCAGTAGAGACGAGAGGTGGATGGATGGCGACATGGCCATCAAGACTGGTTATGAGGTGAACAAGCGCAATCAAGACCGAAAATCACGTAAAAGTCAAAAATAAAAGGAGAAGTAAAATTAAAATTTGAAAAGATGCGTCCCTCCGGTGGGCATTATGTTTTTTTTTTAAAAAAAAAAAAAAAAAAAATTTTGGTATTTACTACGTCGCTTGTATAGCTCGAGTGCTTTTTCTGCGTTCAACTTTATTTTTCTAGTGCCAATTGTTTTCGGGATGGACAGTTTGCCCGCAATGCAGCGGGCAACAAAAATTGAGGCAGCGGCGGGGCAGCGGCGAAGCACCGTCGGGGTTGTAACTTTTAACAGTGACAATGGCCGAGGCAGACCACGGGGAAGCTAAGATGACTCTAAGAGGTCAAATAAGTTTCTTTGGCTGACCTAGAATTTTTACACAGATGTAGTTTCAGACCAAATCTACTAAAATAAATTTTTTATCGTTTTTTTTTTTTTGTTTTCTGCTTACCTTTTCTGAGGGTATTAAGTTCTATGATTTCTGTGAATGGGCCTGATTATGAAGTAACTGCTTCGGAATACCGCGCAACAATCAACAGACATGTATGGGGATCTTCAAAGATGCACACCTCAGCAAGCTTCATATGCGTCGATCTATTTGGGGTAGATGTGTGCTTTTATGTTTGAGATTTTTGTTTTTGTTTTTGTTTTTGTTTATTTTTATTTATTTTTTTCATTTGTCAGATAGATTTTTCGGTTGTATTATCAAAAAACAAAGTAAAAAAGAAACCGGTAGGTATGCGGGAAGGTGATGTAGTAATTATGTGATGTCATGACTGACGAGTCCTGTCCATATCGCGTGGACAGAGTAGTCATTTCTTCGCAGTCCATATTCGAACTTCTGCTAATGATTTCTCGTGTTAAATCGATGACTCGGTCCATACGCTCTGCGGGTTGCCTTATAATTGGAGACGAAGTTTTAAATGGAAAAATCCTAGATACTAATCTGTTTGAGTTCGCAAAGTTTTGCTTCAATGAACTATCTGTCCCTTTGAAAAAGACCATTGTATGTGGCGACGATAAGCAAGATATCATAGAATCTCTCGAGGTATTACGGAAATGTAATTGCGATTTCATAGTCACTAGTGGAGGCATTGGATCGACACACGATGATATTACATACGATGCTTTGTCTCTGGCTTTCCAATTGCAATGCCTGCTAGACTCGGAGACTGTCAACAAGATGCACAGCCTTCGTGAGCCTTACTTGCTGCTGTTATCCAAACCGCAACTAGATGCTTTCTATAGAATGGCCACTTTACCGCAACCATCCAAAGATGTTTCTGTGCTGAAGCTTTTTACAGATCAAAGTCTATGGGTACCAATTGTCGGTATTGATGAACAGGTTTACATATTACCCGGTGTTCCTCAATTATTTAAGAGGCTTTTGACTGGTTTGGGGGCGTCCATAAAAGACCGGGTGATCTCCGAAAAATTCACTCGCTTCTTTGTCAAAACAACTACAGGAGAGAGCAGCTTGGCTCCGTTTTTGTCTGGCTTACAAGATCAGTGCAACCTGAAACATGGCCTTGGGAAGATAAAGTTGGGATCATACCCACATTTGAACTGGAAAATAAACACTATTAGCGTTATCGGAGATAGCTCTGTTGCTTTAGAGGACTTGCGTCTTGTTGTTGAAGAAGTTTTGGCTAATATTGGCGAAAACGCATCTGAAATATCTGTTGAAGAAGAGGAACGCATGTCTACAAGTGATCCCAACCCATGATCGTCTCCCAAAAATACAATTACACTGCCATAAATATTAAATAATATATAGATCTATGCTTACAACTTCTCTGCGAAGAGTTTGGTCAAGTCTTCAACAGCTTGTGAGATTCCTTCTGGCTTATCACCCATTCCTTGAACCACGTTTCCTTTGCCACCAGCTTTGCCTCCAATGTGAGAGCTCACAGCACCTGCCAACTCGTTGGCATTGATACCCTTAGCGATTGCCTCGTCTGAGACGTAACAACCGTGAGCAACCTTACCTTCGGAACCGGTGATCAAGTAAAGAGACTTGTTCTTCTCTTGCTTTTTGATGAGATTGATGGCTTCGGTGATAGCCTTGGCATTAGCATCAATTGGAACATGAGCCACGAAAAATGAAGCCTTGGACTTCTCTTCGTCGTTCAACCATTCCTTCACAACATCGAGAGTCTTCTTGGATTCTTCCTTTTGTTTAGCTTTCAAGTTATCCTTAATAGTTTTATCAATCTTGTTGAACTTATCGTTCAACTTGTTTTTCTCCAATACTGAGATTGAAAGCTTCTTCAATGATACACCTAATTCTTTGGATCTTTGCTCTTTCTCCGCACCAAATGGAAGCTTGTCAGCAGCAGTCAAAGCCTCATCAAACTCCTTGGCAATTCTTTGAACTTGGTGAGCTTCTTGTCCAGTGACAGCAACAATTCTTCTGATACCCTTTGAAATACCAGATTCTTCAATAATAACCAAATCCTTGATTTCACCGGTTTTGGCGACATGCGTACCACCACAGAATTCGATGGAAAGACCGTGCCACTCCTCGTTCTTTGGGTTAGCCAACAAATCATCCACAGAAACGCCAATAGAGACAACTCTCACTGGGTCTGGGTAAGTTTCTCCAAAAACTGCTCTCAAGCCATTGATTTCCTTTGCAGCGGACAAAGAAACATCCTTGTAGAACACTTGTTTGTTGGATGCGATGTTTTCGTTGGAAATTTTCTCCACCTGTTCGAGCTCTTTTGGAGTCAAAGCTTGCTTATGAGAAAAGTCAAATCTCAACTTCTCTGGGGCCACCAAAGATCCCTTCTGGTCAACACCCTCACCCAAGACTTCTCTCAAAGCCAAGTTCAAGACGTGGGTACCGGTGTGGTTGTTTCTAATAGGCCATCTTCTTAATTCATCATAAGTAGCAATAATCTCGTCATTCACGTTCAAAGTACCTTCCACCAAGTATCCAGTATGAAGAACATAACCAGCATATTGCTGAACATTACGCACATTGAATTCTGAGCTTCCATCAATCACCAAAGAACCGGTGTCATATTCTTGACCACCTTGTTCGGCATAGAAAGGAGTCTTGTCCAAAAGAATACCATATTGTTGTCCGGCTTCAGAAATGCTGTCAACGAACTTGGATCCGTCATACAACGCAACAATCTTAGATTTTGTGTTGTCCAATCCATATTTGAAGGAATCGTCCGTCTTTGGTACAGCATCATTATTATCCAATTCAGACAATGCATGGACATCCAACTTAACCAAGTTAGAACCTGCCTTTGAGTTCAATCCCTTGGAAGCCTCTCTGGAAGCCTCCTTTGCTTGCTCGAAACCCTCTTCGTCAATCTTCAAGCCGGTCTCCTCGGCCATCAACCTAGTCAAATCAACTGGGAAACCATACGTGTCGTACAATCTCCACACAATGTTACCTGGCAAAGTTTGCTCAGGGGTCTTCGAGCAGATGATCGCGTACTTCTCGAAAAGCTTTTCACCTCTCTCCAAAGTCTTGGCGAAGGAAACTTCTTCTTCCACTAAGATTTCCTTTAATTCAACGGAGTTCTTAGCAATCTCAGGGAAAATGGCTGAGTTTTGTTCGATCACAACATCAACCAATTGTTGGAAGAAAGAGCCGATTGGGTAGTTCATGTACTTACGGACGTAACGAGAGCCTCTTCTCAAGATTCTTCTCAAAACGTAACCTCTACCCTCATTGTTAGGGACACCACCGTCGGAGATGGCGAAGGTCAATGTTCTCACGTGGTCAGCAATGACTCTGTATGCGGTGTCAATACCATCAAAATCTTCGTCGCCGAACTTACCGGCATAAGGTCTCACGCCGGTGATTTCTCTGATCTTTTCGAAAATTGGGGTGAACACATCAGTGTCGTAGTTAGAAGACTTATCCTGCAAGATGGAAACCAATCTTTCGAAGCCCATACCAGTATCAATATGCTTGTTTGGCAAGGGTTTCAAGGATGCATCTGGCTCTCTGTTGTATTGAATGAAAACGATGTTCCAAATCTCCAACACGTTAGGGTCATCTTGGTTCACCAAGGAAGATGCATTTCTACCACCACCGATTCTATCGTAGTGGATCTCTGAACAAGGACCACAAGGACCTTGGTCACCCATCTCCCAGAAGTTGTCCTCAGCATTTCCGGGCAAAATGTGGTCTTCGGCAACACCGACATCAATCCAGAATTGCTTGGCCTCCAAGTCAGGTTGCAAGCCGTTCTTTTCATCACCCTCGAAGTAAGTGACGTACATTCTATCCGCTTCCAAGCCGTAGACTTTAGTCAACAACTCCCAAGAGTACTTAATGGCTTCTTTCTTGAAGTAGTCACCAAAAGACCAGTTACCCAACATCTCAAAGAAAGTGTGGTGATAAGAGTCTTTTCCGACATCATCCAAATCATTATGCTTACCACCAGCTCTGATACACTTCTGTGAGTTTGCGGCAGCCTTCAAAGAGGCAAAATCGGAGCTTGGATCGACGGTTCCCAAGAAAATAGGCTTATATTGGTTCATACCTGCATTAGCAAAAAGTAAGGTTGGGTCATTGTGGGGAACAACAGAAGATGATGGCACATAAGTGTGCGAACGTTCCTTGAAGTAGTCCAAGAAAGTGGATCTAACTTTACCAGCGGACCAAGGATTCGAGGACATTATGTGCTTTCGAGCTAGGGGCTTTAGCATGTGAATCGTCGTGGAACGCCGCGAGATTTTTTTCTGCTTCTTCGAGTAACCACGTCATGGTGCGCACCCGTACACCCGCAGCTCACCTTTTATCCTGTAATTGAATGGACAGATCATATCTTGCGCAACGGCTGCGAATCGAAGTGCACTCGTCTTCATGTGCCTAACGTATCCGCGTCACGGGTCACGCTCACGGTTGTGAGTCGCTTTATTTTTATTCAAAAACATGTCCTATCGGGCAACAATGAGGATTTATATCTTAGGATTCGTGCCTGAGTAATTATTGTGACGGCAAGAGCAAGAATATATTTTCTAAACTTTCAAAACAATGCCATTGTTTTTTTTTTCTTCGGTCTACAGACAATTAATAGAACGAACCAGGTTCCTGCTGTAATTTGCAGAACCAATGGGTTTCTCACCAGCTTGCAGAACCCCTGAAGGAAGAAAATTGCATATAATGCTTTTTCTTCTTATTTCAATTCTTGTTTAGAGCTCAATGGAAGAATTTTTTGTCAACATAAATAAACCCCGCTCCCCAACACTTTCCCCGATTCCTCACTTTGGCCATCGGCCACGTCGCACGATGCTTACCCGATTCCAGATCGCATCTCACGGCTAGGTACCCAAAGTACACTTATGAGATGTGAACCCGTGCACCTTTTAATTAGTTTGGGTTAATTTGCTCATACTATGGGGGACGTAACAAAGACTTTTTAAACCGCCTCCGATGATACTCTATGCCCAGCGTCAACAAAAAAATCAGATAGAACACAAATGATTCTCATAGAAAACACCAAATTTGCTTGCCTGGAATGTATTCGAGGCCACAGGTCTACGCTGTGCCGCCACCATAGGCGACCTCTACTCCAGGTGCGTTCAAAAGGTAGGCCAAATTTACTCTTTCCATATGGGAACAGAAACTACCGTGTGGCCGTGTTTGCTCAAGAAATCGAGACGGAAGATGAAAGTGAAGGACAAAAACCAAATGAAGATTGTAAAAATACTCCTGTGGTGATTTTGAAAGCGTCAGATAAACATGTCATTGATCTAAAAAGTGGACAAATCATGGGTCCCTACAATGAGGTTGAAAACGAAAACCCCCCCACGCCGGTGATTAGACCGGAAAATTTTGTCAATTCCAGTTCCTGCTGTGCTACTTCGGTTTCAAAAGTGCGTAAGAACTGTGAATGTAACCAGAAAAAGGTTCTGAGGCTGAAGATATTAAGGTCTTACATCACTAAGAAAATGGCCCGCCCTGATGCTCAAAAGTTGGAGACATCCACCATATCTTCTTCAGATACACAGAATGCCCCACTATGTGCCCCACTGCCAATTGGGGCATTGCCAAAAGCCACTGTGACTGACATAAAGCCCCATGATAATATTCTGGAGAACCTGTCACCTTCATGTGGATCGTCTACAAACAACTGTGGTATCCCAAATGGAAAGCCTCTCGAAAAAAAGCCTTGTTGTTCGAGCAAAAAATTGGACTCAACAGCCCAGCCACAAACAATGGTATCGGAATATGGCTCAATAAGGTTTCCTCAGCTTCCCACACTTCCTCAACTCCCATCAACTTTTCCAGATGCTTCTTCAACAATGCTTCAAAGCAAAATTTCGTCACAAGGCTTCCATATTCCGCAGATATTTCCCATGCAAGATCATTTACAAACGCAGGGAAATAAGATTGCAGCAAACGAACAAGGGTTTTTTCAGGTTATTAACGTACCATCATGCTCTGTTCCCGGGACTTGCACATGCTCTTCTGACTGTAGCTGCCCTTCGTGCGTGGTTCATAATAATCCTGTGATAAAGGCGGAGAATACTCTTGGGCTCTTTAACGATGGTTCGCAATACGGTTCAAACCTTTCGTTGAAGCCAGAGCCACAAAACAATCAAACAGAATCTTACTCTCGAGAGCTACCGAAAGATTTTGGCCCGTATTACAATTATCTCACACAATGTTCTTATGACTCTAATCCACCGCCGTTCCTTTCTGAATTACAAATGGAGTTGCAGACTGTACAGCAAGGAGGTATTCAGCAGCAAACCAAGTCTGAGTTTTCACCCGGGCAGAACTCATGCTCTTGCGCTGAGAATGATTGTTTCTGTACAAACTGCGAAACACACGGCATCATCGATGGCTACAAGCTAGATGATTTATTTGGCACTCAAGCCAGCAATAACAATGGTTTTTTACAAGGGTAAAAAGGGGAATAAAAGGGGGAAATCTGAATGTGGTTATTATTGAAACCATCCAACATGGGTTGTCCTGTAATGTATTTAATGCTGTAAAATATTAATTTTTAATGGATATATGCCTGTCAATTTCGCGTCCGGCTCAAGCGATGGAATGTTCTAGAATATCACACCCCAGAAACAATATAAACATGTGTCTAATAAAAATAACATGAAATAACCCATAAAAGCACACGCGTCAATTTTATATTAAAGCTTGGATCATATTTTGTCTTGGACTTGAAGTATACGCATAGGTATTTTTTTTTCTTAGATCTTGAGAACAGAGCTTTTTCATGCAAACCAGAAAACTTTAGTTAAATTTTGGGCCTGTGAATTTACTGATCCCACGCTTTCGAAATTCACCACACATAACCGCAACGAGCCCTTTATCTAAACATACAGATAAAAGAAAAAAAAAAAAAACAAGAAAGGAGAGAACAAAAACAAGAACAAGAATAAATACATACGGAAAGCTCTACAAGTTCATTTCAGCTTGGATACGAAATTTGTGTTGTGCTCTTCAGGCTTGTGACTCCCGTATCGTTGTTGCTCGCTCCGCTCACGTTGCGATATACAGAACTCTTCTCTTTGCTACTAAAAATCTCCTCACGACCTACATTCCACTAATTTTCCCATCCAATATACCTCCAATCTCAGTGCTTTAATAAATAGCCTTCAAAAATGTCTTACCTGAACAAGGAGAATGATAACGACAACGACATACACGTGATTTCGAGAGACTCGAATGACTTCCCACATACTGAGCATTTGGATACACCTAGCTTTATTCAGTCGCTAGACTTACCCACTCCCACGGGCACAAATGGTCTGCTTTTTGACGATTTTCATCCAGAATTGGAGAACCATCTACACAATGGCCAACATGACAATGGCGTAGTGAACCATGGCTTCCAAGAACCACCTTCTATGGGACCAATGTCAGATTTTGTCAAACTCGAAGACCAAGTATCGAAGGATTTCCATGCAAACAATGAATCTCAACCTGCCTATACGGGGGCTCTTACCAAACTCGACCACACACTTCCTCCTCTTCCACAACTCTCCGAACCAGCAATCCCCAGTAATCTTCAGCTCCAAAACAATGCTGGTCTTCCAGACTTCCTACGTGGAAACCCCAACATTTCGAATAGACTGCAACCGTTGCTCATCGCGGGGAAAAGGAAGAAGGAATCACAGGTGCCCAAGGCCCGTCCAGCTTTTGTCATGAAAATATGGTCTATGGTTAACGACCCAAAAAACCATGACTATATACGATGGAACGACGATGGCGAGACGTTTCAGGTTGTCCACCGTGAAGATTTCATGAAAAACATACTTCCGAAATATTTCAAGCATAACAACTTCGCCTCCTTTGTTCGCCAGCTTAATATGTATGGCTGGCACAAGATCCAAGATATCAACAGCGGGTCAATGAAAGACGACAGAAATCAAGAAGAAGTACTACAGTTTAAGAACCCATACTTTATTAGAGGTAGGGAGGATCTTCTCGACAACATCGTGCGTAACAAAACCGGCAACAATGAAGATGCACTGGATGTTAATCTGCTAAACTTGCAATTTGTTATGAATGAAATCGATCAGATAAAGATGAACCAACTAGCCATAATGGAGGATATGAGAAGAATGAGAAAAGATAACCAAATCTTATGGGGCGAAAGTTTTACAGCTCGCGATCGTCACCAAAAGCAATCTCAGACTCTAGAGAAGATTATGAAGTTCTTGGCCGCAGTATATGGAAATTCTGCCGGAAAAATCTTTGAAGTCGAAGATAGCGGTTTTGACAACCATCAGGTTTCTGCGTACAATGCTTCTTCTGCAAACTCAAACTTCACACCTCAAACCCCAAATCCCGCACCTGTCTCAAAGCCAAGATTGATGTTGATGGACCAGGCCTACCGGAATCCAAGCACTTCTTCTGGAAAGTCCCCGTCAATGGCTTCAACTGGGATGGAATCCGTGGAGGAAATTACTCGCAACTCACCTGAATTTCAGAATGGTGCTGAAGGGTCTGCCCACGCAAACAGGATTTATCAACAAATTATGAACCCCGAGTCTGCGGGTGTTTCGTCTCCGAGCCACCTCTTCCCTGAATTAAGCAATTCATACTTCAACGCTAACCAGCGACAAGAAGAAAATTCACACACGGCCCAGCAACAACAAGAACATCAGCTTCTGGGACTTGAAGAAAACATTGTCAAGCAGGGACAGGCATTGCTGCAAGTACAGGACTGGATCCAGGCGTTAGCAAATAGGCAGCAGCAACAACAAGAGCAATTGCACCAGCAACAACAAAGCCAAAGAAGTCAAGAAAATCTGCCTGCTGATGGTAATCTTGATGATTTCGACGTGGATGAATTTTTGGATAACAATTCGTTGCAGCCATCTTACCAGGAACCTCCTGCACAAGGAAACAACAATATTCCAGAGATTCCACGTGGTTCAAGCAAACGTGTCATAGAAGAGGTCGAAGACGATAACACTCACAAATTGAAACGCAAAAAGCTTTAGTACGTATCTATATAGTTTATTTACATGCTAAAACAAAGCCTTTCATTATTCAACTTTCATGGAATAGGACCGACTGGCTCACGAAAGAATCAGTCGCTCAGTTAAATTGGGGGGCAGTTCAAATTTTTCTCGAAAATGTAAATCTTATGTCATCATCATTGTCATCTTCCAGCATAGGGTCCGCCTGTGGTCTATCATCAGTTAGCGCAACATGGGGATGATTTCTCGGCGAGGCAGTGTTTCGATCAATATGTCTCGACAGAAACAGAAAACTTTCATCTGCATGTTCGCTATCACTTCCAGATGCTTCTTCCACAAAAAGCCGTGATGCCTCAGGTTGAAATCCCCTTACATCTTCCATTTCTGTAGCGAAGTCATTCTTAAGGCTGTCATTGACCTTCTCTGTTGGCGGAAGAGACGCCTGATCATTGAAATATACTGCATTCCCATTGTCCACGAGTTCGATAAATGTCCTCGTGATATTATTTTGTTTGGGACCTTTCTTCCGAAATTTTTTAAAGTTTTTGCGGTTGTGATAGCCGTTATGAATGGCTTCACTGGCACTTCTTTCGGGAGCTTTCATATCAAACTCTTCGATAACCAAAAGTTTTCCTAATTGGTCCTCAACGCTTGGTTCTATATTTAGCTCCTTTTCTATTGATTCATTAGCTTGCTGCTTCGTGGATTTAATTGCATCAGCCAACGATATTTCAGGCACAATTCGCTTCCGTAGCTTGGGCGTTGTCTTCGGAAGATTATCATCATCCTTTTCTGATTGGGAGGACTTCTTAATTGAAGGTTGTTTTTGACTTGAATTAACCGGAGGCTCTTCAGCCTCGCTTAATATGATATCTTCCAACGGAACTTGACTATCATTTTCAGTTTTTATTGCATTCTTTTGGGATAACTGCTTTGTCGCTTTTTCACGAAGCAAACCAAATCCGGGTTCTTCATGCTTTGATTGTGTTTGAGGATGAGTGTATGTATGTGTTGGTTCGTGATTACTAGTTTGTGCGTGAGTCAGTTGTTCAAGTTGCTGGGAAGCTGGCAGAACAGTTTCTGCTTCAGATTGAGAAATGCTGTCTGACTGATTTTTTGACGACAGCAAAGGGGTAAACAGAAAGAAATCCGTATCTTCTACTCGCTCAAGCTTCCTTCTCTTACGCCTTTGACTTAGTGGAACTGATTCAATCTCTTCGAGGGGCCGTTTTTCCGCTAAAAGAACGTCCAAAAATCCTTTTTTTGATACCTTAAGCTTTGTGATATCCACAGATATGATGGCACTCCATAAATCGTCGACGGTGTTCGTTGTACTAAAAATCTTGCCAGGCTCGTCCACACCCGCTCCCGCGACATGAAAAAGAATAACATTATTGGAAGAGAATCGAGAATCAAGTTCAGCTTTTGAAATTCGAGCTTCACCAATAGTTTTGACAATCACTTCACTCGCAGAAAGGCAATGAAGCCAGTCTTTGAGTCTGAGTACTTGCTTAGCATGTACATCATCAGCGAGTATGAGCGCTACTTGACCTTGAAGAAGACGCGGTCTGTCTGAGTTGGGGAGGATGTCAAAGCCTTTTGTATCAGGCAAATACAAATCGGGACGGATAGAGAATAGCCAGCTATCCACATCATCAGATGAAGACGCCACAAAATCACACCAATTGTTGGAGACGACCGGAAGAGCTCGCAGAACTGCAATGTGAAGGTTGTAGTCCACAACGTCAGTGAGGGACAAGTAATGAGTCGCATCTAGAGGGTTCTCCGTGGTATGCAAATCTATCCCTGAATCGATCAATTCCGATATGGTTTTTGGCAATGGGCTTTGTTGAACCATACCATCAAACAGGATCTTCTTCAGGAAAGGCAACACAACAACCGCAACCCACCGAATTCGAATCTTAATTCTATCAGACTTGTTGGCATTGACTTTGAATAGAAGATCATCGCCTCTAAACACTTGCTCAAAAGGCTCGGCCTCTTTTTTCGCAAGCTTGTATATCCGACCGTTCACATCAGTAGTGCAAATGGATTCAAATCGAGCTGAAAGACGAGTCGGTTGATCTGGTACATCAGTATGTGAACCGACATTTATTGTCATGTAAGTTTTTGGCACTTTGAGGTCGGCAATGTAAACGCATGTGGGGTCGTGCTTATAGTCGTGATTTCTGCCTACTCTAGTTGAGGAGTTCAACCGTAGAACACGATGCGAAGCTGTTTGTTAGATCATGAGCTTTGGTTTTTAATTTTTCTTTATTAAGCAGTTCACATACTTGTATCATTGTATATTAAGGTCAAAATCCACATGGAGGTTCATTGAGCAGGATGCCTTGGGTGTGTACTAAGTGAAGGCTTTAGAGAAAGGATTCCTCATCCGAAGCGTGGAGGCTAACCAAACTGCGTTGCGTGCGGATGCAACACGCTTCGTGGCTGCTTCACCCGTTTTCGGAATCACGAAAAGTCACCATATAAGACAGTTTTAAAATTTTATTGTAGTTTTAATTTTCTCATAAGAGCTTAATTTTTTTTTAGAGGGAAGAGCCTCGTATCATGCTTTTATTACTGATCTTTGTTTTGTATGTTACATTATGGTTTGGAAATCTTACCCTCGGACTTCGTAGTCTTAGCCTTAGAGTTCTTCTTCTTGTGAGTCTTCAATGCTTTACCCAATACTTGCTTGACGGTGTTTTCGTCAGCCAACTCAAACAACGCCTTCGTGTAAACATCCTCGGTATCAGCATCTTCAGCAACATCCTTGTCCTCAACGTTCTCAAGAACGTCCGAGTCATCGTAGATTTTCTCTGCGTAGTAAAGGGGCAAAACCGGGGATTCGGCAGCCAGTAAGCCAACCGTGATCAACAGTTCTTGAGGGAATTGCTTCAAAACTTGTTCTAAGTTAGAAAGCAAGTCCTCTTCTGAAAAGTCAGGTCCAAGGTTTCCGATGGTCAATGAGATGTCACTGCCAACAGGCGGCAAAAAGGCAGTGGAGGACAAAACTTTGTTGATTTGGTTTGTGAGAGTTTGGTAGGACAACTGTTTAGGTGCCTTGGTGGATACAACTCTAACTGGCACAGGGAACTTAGGGGTGTTTTGGTAGAAGATCTTACCCAAGGTAGATGGGATAGACGACAAAATAGCATCATCAATAACAAACAAGTCGTATTCATTTAAGAGCTCACGACGCTTCTCGAATTGTTTGTAGATGGTCTTCAACTGTGTCAAGGTGAGGATCTTGGCTAAGGTTGGGATATTGGCCTCTTCGATCTTCTCCACTTCTTCTTCGGTCTTGATGAATTGGTCTCTCAAGAACAAACAGGTCTTGATTTTTCCATTGGCATTCTTGTATGGCTTCGTTAATGTGATGAGTTTAGGCTTAAACTCAGCCTTCTTTGTATAAAACTTCTTCAACTCAAACTTTACTACTAAGTCAGAGTTTTCATCCGTGTCATCCTCATCAGCGAACAAATCGGACTTGGCAGACTCTTCTTTGGAAGCTTCTTCCTTAGAACGGGCAATAAATTTCTTTAATTCTTCAAGAGCTTTAGATGCCTGTGATTTAGATACATAGCCATACTCTTTTTGGTTGGTGGCCTTTTTGGCGCTTTTGGATTTCTTGGCCTTTGCAGCTGGAGACTTGACAGGCGTACCTTCGACAGAAGGGGCAACAACAGTCTTGCTTGGGGTCTTAGGACTTGCGGAGGTTTTTGTTTTTTTGGCCATTTTATCGTGAATATGAGATCAATGAATGTCAACTAATATTGTAACTGGCCTGAAATGCTGCTCATCGCAGAAGAAAAAAACAGGTGTGGACTGCAGATAGATACAATCTTCTCGAGCCTGCGCATCACCTTCATGTGGACCAAAGGCCCAGGGCCTGTGCTAGAAATTAAAACTGCTGAAACGGTTATGTAGACAAATAATTAAAGAATGCAAGAAGCCAAAGAAGACTATTTAGGAAATTTATGGAGGTTAATGAGTCTAAGGAAATCGATTTTTTTTCTCATCTTCTCTATCGTTCGCTTCCTTTAAGCAATAAAAAAAAAGGAAAGAATGATAGTAATAACGTGCCCCATGAGCTTCGTGGGGCCTGGAGAGACGCGCGACTCTCACAATGGTGGGGGGATAGATGTTTTAGGAAGCACAGCAGGAATGGACCTTTTCTGATTGCTGACTCTGTCAATGACAATAGCTGGGGCACCATTTTCAATATCCTCAAAAAGGATTTCAGGCTTGCTTGAAAGATCAAATACTGCATCTTCACAGTCATTTATCTTTGTAGTATCGCTTTCATCGTCACACTCTTCATCTGTAGTTTCTCCATCTTGATATTTGCGAACGCGGGAACTATCGAAGCCTCCTAATCTGTCCCAAAGAAGATGCGAGAGTTCATCCGGGGAGTAGACTGCTTTTTTATTGGGTCCTTCTTCAACCTTATCAAAATCGTTCCACTCACTTTGTGGCGACAACGGAGGCAGGATGAGAAATCTTCGACTGCCATCCTCCAGAGGCAACTCTAAAAATTCGACATCCTTTGCTCCTAGAACCCACAGATTATCATCTAGCAACTTCAGATTATTGTCTCTTATGCTGAATGATACCAGGGCCCTGGAACCCAATGTTTCGATGAGGTAGTCTCGTAGCGAGCTGGCCACCACTGCGGATATACATATGACGATAATCCTCCCGAATCCAGGTAACGCCACGAGTTCCACATTAAAATTGCGGCTGGAAATGAGACTAACGAGCTCCTTAGGATTATTTACCAAAGATTCATCTAGGTTTGTGAGGATCAATGAATTTGTTGGTGAACGAGGCATGTTGAGTGAAGATCCAGTAGTTGATTCACCTGTGTGCGAGGCCTTATCATGGAAGCCGGTGAGCCCGCACGCAGATGAAGGCTGTGCTATGAGAAGCATTGACCCAGTAAATACATACTTTTTTATAGCTTTTCTTGGCACCTCCAGAGTACTTGGATCCCAAGAAACTTTTTTCTTTTCTTTAAGTCTATTTAACTCTTTCTAAGAAAACATATTATTATCTCAATTCCACCAATAGCTATTCCGTTCAACGAACTCGACTGCATATCACAAACTGCCACTAAGAGTGACAAGACGAGTGGTTAAAACAATTCAGAAGAAAAGCGTAGAATTCTAAATATGAATGCCACATAGTCCCATATGACGAAAATACGTATTATGATTACGATAGTAATCATTCAGTGGCGTGAAAGGCATGGCAAAATCCCCTGAGATACAATGGGGGTTATCGCCATCATAACAGTCCACAACTTGCTCCCATCCAGGAACCTCCGTTTCTGCTGATGCATTGATATAAATCTGGTTTCCGAAGGCATGATATCTCTCGAAAAGCTTGCCACTACGTGGGACCATACTCACAATGTCACCTTTATGAATCACCCTCACAAATTTCCTTACAAATGAATTGTGCGATACCGGAAAAGTGCTGCCCAAGATGTCATCAGCCCATGTAGTGAACTCCTTATTTCCAACGAGTGGCTGTCCCATTGTAACTAAAGTCAAGTTGGAGAATCCCATGTCTAAGAAATGTATCGCTAGTAGCAAAGCGACAGAGCCTCCTAGAGAATGGCCTACAAAGATGACCTCATAGTTGGGAAGCGACATTTCGATCTCTGCACGGAGCCGACTCTCCATGATGTTTAAGGTATTCTTGTAGTAAGTCCAAAACCCGTTGTGAACTTTACAGCTAGGACCACATAAAGGTATATTGGCACCCAGGTTCTCATAGTTGACCATGTCCACCTTTAAGTCCGTGATGGTATCTTGTAACGACCGAGTCCCTCGAAGCGACACGACAATGGTTTTCTTTTCGTCGCAATGACCAGATTTATCATAATGGAAAATATTTGAGAAAGTCTTTGAAATGTATCCGCACACAGAATCATCAAAGTACCATTGACACACTAGTGACATGTTTGATGAAAATGGAGTACATAACTCACATTCGAACGGCTCTTCAATTTGATGATAGTTGCCTATACAGTAAGAAATATCAATGAGACGAGCGTAGACACCAAGATTGTTGTATACGTCGATATCGATGGGTTGCGGGGTCTCTGTATATTGTGAAATACAGTTAGTCGATGTTGTGATATTTCGGGAAATTGAGTGGGAGTTGAGAGTAGTGTAGTGCAAAAAAGAAAGTATAGTAAATAACGCTCCCAATAAGCATGTCAATAGCAAAATTATTCTATTCTTCATTGCATGGCAAAATCATAGTAAAATAACGTGGGGTATCGGTTCGCTAGATAAGCTTGCGCAATACCAAGAGATTTAGGTGCGGCCTTGAGGCCTTGAAACAACAAGGCTGATTAAAGTAATTATAAAAATTACCCTCAACACAAGAAATCTTGCCCGGGAAAGTGTCAAAATAAAAAAAAAAAAAAAAAAAAAAAAGAAGTAGAAAAAACACATAAATGAAACAATCTTTTTTAGTTAATCTCGTGAGAAAGAATAGGGCTATATAATTATTTGCATGATAAAAGATCTTGCTATATATGCTGTGGTTGCACCAAATAGTAGTGCACTGAGGAAGACGCCATCTTGTCTTATCCTTGTCATAATTTGTATGACGGAGATCCCTAGAAGAAGACAGAGTACAACTTTGGCAGCTGTAATTAGGGGATTCAAGATAGAGCCCATACTTATACCTTTCAAATCCAGGATTCTTTTCTGTAAAGTTTCTAAGTTCGAATCTAAACTGAGAGAAACCGCATCCATATTAAAAATGGTCTGTCCTACTTTTTGACTCAAGGACCTCAACTGAGAAAACGCCGTCTCGAAAGTTGTTTGAAACACAACAAATATGGACAAGGCCTCATTTCTTAACTCAGTGGTTACATTTGCTATGATGGCTCGAGATTCCAGCTCGATGTTATCAAACAATTGTCCAATTTGAACATGCGAGTCATGGAGTAAATGGTTGATCTGTAAACTTTTCTGTAAGTTTCCCTCGAGGATTTCCTTTAAAGCAAGATGGCTGTTTGTTGAGGTTTTCGAAAGCATTACCAAATTATTTGAAATACTTTGAGATGCTTCGAAATGAACAGCTGCCAAATTTTCATTGGCTGTCAGGATTCTCGAGAACTGTGTATCGATGTATTCGAATATTTTCTGAAGCTTTTCGTGAGCTTTATTCAAGTCTTCATCTACTTTCACAGAATTCAATGAAATTTCCAGTGAAACTTGGTCCCATACATCCTCCACGTATTTAGACTTCTGTACCATCGATTGTTGAAACCCATCAAAAGTCTGCTCTTGGGCTTCCATTTGTCTTTCCTTCATGACAAATGAATTGTCCATGAGATCAACAATAGCTTGAAATTTTTCCAAGAGTTCTTCTTGAAAGTTTTCTGCTTTTTTGTTGGTCTTCATTGCTGACATGTGAAACCTGGTGTATATTTTTGTCACATTCAAAAAGAGATCGAGAAAGTTTTGTCTGATGAATGGTACCGCTTCCTCGTAACAAACAGATCTCAATTTTCTATAGTGACCCGAATAAGTTGTCCAAAGCTGTGCACTTTCTCGAAACTCTTGAACACACATTTGAAACTGTTCATCAGATTTCATGTCTTGACAGCCTCTGGGGTATTTGACATTGGCTTCTTTGAATTCGCATATAGAGAGTTTGACGGCCAGCTGAAGTCGAAGTTTCGGACTGACATTGTCTGCTCCTTTGACCTGGCACTCGTTAATGAACTCCTGAAGCGCACTTTGAGAACAAAGCAACATCTCCGAAGAATAAAGATCACTGAACCTCGAATCGATTTCCCCAGTCAAAAGAGAAAGGTCGCTACCTAGACACGATACGACGAGTTGCAAGATAATTAAAGCTTTCACCGTTGATCCTAAGGGTTTTCCCATTGAGCTCTGATTGTGTGTGTGTGTGTGTGTTTGTTTTGGAGGTTATTATGAGTACGTAAACATGTCTGCAATGGATTTCGGGGGCTTTGACTGAACGTCTTTTTATTTAATTGTTTCGTATACAAGACCTTGTTTCGAGCGGGAGAATTTTGAAACGAAACTGCGGCATAAGAGTTTTGCACCCAGTGCTCGCCAGAGTCCCGAGTCACTTAGAGAATCTAAACCAACTGAAGAAAAAAAAAATACATATACAAAGATAGCGGAGTACAAACGAAGATTTGAAAAAAGCCAAAACTAAGAGAGAAACTTTCTTTCATTTTGAATTAAAGTATTTCAAGTTACAATAGGGCAAAAATTCAGCACTGTACGATATCGGCCTTATAGGTCTTCTTTCGTTGACCTGTCCGCTCTCGCAGCAGTTACTGGTGCAAATTGGTGCACTTCAACTAATGCGCGAAGTCTTATGGAACTTCTTCTTATTCTACATACTTTCTACACTAGATATGTTGAGACGTGTACGACTCCCGACACGAGTCCATCTGCACCTTTGGCGTGGCTTTAGTCTCTCTTCCAGTACTTTGAGAAGCTCCAAACAACCAGTCTCATTCTTCCCCACTGCTTCAGTTTTGGACCACGAGTCACACGAGCAGAGATTAAAAGACTATGAAGCGGCAGTCCCTTCAAGACCATCTCTCGGGTCTATACAACATAAATACAAGGATATGGTGAAGCCCGAGGATGTCTGCGACTTACTCTGGAAACCTACCTTTGAGGACTACATGGTTACGTGTTTGGCCAAACAGTCACCGTTATTAGGTGATCCTCTGTATCTGGTAGTTTCAAAAAGTACCGTGAGCAGTTCGAATTTGATGTTTGCCAATCTATCAATCTCGTGGTTGGATGCCTTCAAGGCACAGAATTATGACTTGAAGGACCTTGCTGGGTCCGAGGATGATTTGCTGTACAAAAACTTAGACCGAAAACTCGCCGGCTATTTCAAGGAGGGTGTCTTCACATCATTCGAAAGTATACAATCCTTTGCGAGTGGCTTGGTCGAGGCAAAATACTCTTTAGAATCCGTGGTTCAAGTTTTGCTCTCGCGTCAAACCACAGTTGCCGAATATGTGTTGATTATCAAACTCTTGAGTGAAGGAGTACCTGTGCTAAACCCGGTATCTATTAAGGACTTCATGGGGTATCTCATAAGCGATCTTACTACGAAACAGAAAATCAATCCAGCTCTCGCAGTGGATCTTGCAAAGACCTTTGATGATTTTCTTAGCTCACACCTTATCCCAGCATATCCTGGTCTTTTGAACGAGTTGAGTGCTTCAGCACTAGATAAACTAGTGCTCATATCTTCCTCTTCGGGAAACTTCTCTACAGCACAACAAGCATTTTCTGTCTTGGTAGAGAGGCACAAAACTTCTCTTTCGAAAGATACATGGGAGACATTCATGGCCAGGTATATTAAGCATGCCGTAGACCAAAAACTACTGAAAACACAAATCCTTGGTGAGATTTTTGCCGCTAAGCCTGTATTATTCCATCATGAACTCACTGCAGACATTTTTGAGTTCTTGCTCACCAAAGTGGTGGATAATTCACACGACCTTTCGCATCTTGTACAACTAGCACAATCATCATCACCCCGCATTTTAGTCAAGTTTGGTTCGGCGATAGTAGAAAGGCTATCGCAAGTTTCGAGTTCCAGCGAAGACCCCGAAATCATTCAGTCCGTGCAAGCCTCCCAGCTTACAAGAACCCTCAAGCTTGCAGGATTTGATGTTTCCCGCTAGCTCAGTGTTTATTTGAAGACTTTTACATCAGCTTTAGAAAAGTTACGATGAACATGATATAATTATAGATAATATGTGCATTGCATTTTTAACAAACTAAGAGGAAGGCTCTTTCGGGATTCAATAATTCCCGATCTATAAGCTGAGCCCTCCCACCTCAGAGGGAGAATGTAGAATTGAATTTAGACCAGCTTAGATGAATGTGGGTAAACCCTGCCAAATAAACGATTAATCACGTCTAACATGACGCTCACTCGATAATGTTTGCATCTCTGTTTCGAAAGAGCTCTGTCGAATGGGGAGATTTTCTCCCTGCGGGTTAGAAAGTTGCGGTTCTTCCTCTTTATGTTCGCTAGAGAACCCATTCGAGAAAATAAACACACCATCGTCCGAGTGTAAATCATCTTCCCATTCAACGAACACAGGATGTTTTGCCCTCATTTCATCCGCAAGGCCAGCTGATTCATCAAGGTGTCTACGTGATTGGATTGATCTTTTCAAGAAACACGTTAACGACGCAATTATTGCCATGATCAGCACAGGTAACATTTGGATCCAGCCCAATGGACCAAGCTTCGGCACAAAAAGCACAAAGTCGGCCAAAAATGCAAGCAAGCTCAGAAGAAACGATAGAATGGCAAACAGAAACAAGAAATTTAGCTGCTGATAATTTTGATTTTTTGTTGCGGGACTTCGCGATACGATGAGTGTGTCTTCGGATTCCAGAACAGTTCCTTTGGATGCCAGTGGCCGTAAACCTAGTCTCTGTAGTAGCCCACTTACTTTGGCTAGCGGTACCTTGCCCCTCCCCGATTTCTTAGCCAATAAGATAAACACGGAGTGTAGGACTAGTAGACAAGTGAAGCCAAACGCCACAACGTGTAACACCAAAAGCTTGGATACCAAGTGGGTCACATCCGAAGGTAGCAGCACTTCGGTACCACTACCCATGGGATCTAAATCCTGGAAATTTGTGGGGTAGAAAATGGAAGAATCGCCACTGTATCCGATTTTCGGCGAAGAGCAAGTGCCACGCACCGTATCGCAAACACCGAAGACTCCAAAGGAAACATTGTTGTAGTGAGACAAGCTCAAACTGTAGTTAGTGTTTTTGCCTGTTATCGGCACTGATATCACTGGAAGAAGTTGTATACCCCAGCATATTAATGAAAGCACGCCTATGAAGAAAATCCCCGAATTCATGGGGAAGGAAGGTGGTGGTACATTGCGAGCTGGGAAAGTTGGCGAGGCATGCATAGAGGGCAGAGGGCAGGGCGGAGCGCCTGTTGATGGTGTGGCCTGTTACAGGAGTCTTCAAGCTCCGTATAAAGAAGTAGTTAAAATTAAAAAGCCGGAAACAAGGCCAAATAGTTTTAGGAAAGAAAAGGAAAGAAAAATAGGAAAGTTTTGCCTTTCTCGTATTTTCGGGATCCATCAATAAATGCCAAGACTTTGGGCTGCGGTGTGATGCATGGCGTTGCACCTGGGTACAATGCGGTTTGGTTGAGTTCCGAAAGGCTCGAACGCCGTAATGCACATAAGAAAAAAAAAAAATAGGAACAGAGTATTCCGTTCATTTTTACATCCCATTGCTTTATATCGAACGATTAAGTCAAGCAAAATATTACGAAGAGCAACTTAGTCTTAAGCTGAAAAGAAAAAAATATAATAAACAAAACCAAACTGTTTCCTAAAAATATGCAATACCAACAAATGAAACAAAAATGAAACAAAAAAATCAACCGTCGAAACCCAGAATGCAGTTGTTACTTCTTTTGGATAGTCTCTCCCCAAAACCTTAGTACTTGCAGGACTGGTCAGTAAAACATAATAGAGCATTTTCAAGAATCAGACTCCGTCAAAAGATTGAAATCTAGGATTTAGGCAATGAAGCGCATGTGGGTTATGTCTAGCCATCAGTCATGGACCAGAGTCTCAAATGCCTTAACACTGTGTTCCAACACGGCCCAACGCTATGGCCACCATTTGTATGGATGCATTGATCCTCTCACTAAAATGTAGCCGGAGTCAGACTAGTTATTGGAAACTAGATGTATAAAGTTATTTTTGTGTGTGTTTGTGTGTGTGTGGGTTTTTTTTTTTTTTTTTTTTTTTTTTTTTTTTTTTTTTTTTTTTTTTTTTTTTTTTTTTTTTTTTTTTTTTTTTTTTTTTTTTTTTTTTTTTTTTTTTTTTTTTTTTTTTTTTTTTTTTTTTTTTT